>JBCFXI010000900.1:0-95423 GCA_038496175.1 Ampulex compressa
TGCGCAGGAATATATAATTATGGTTTTTACAATACACATTGACATATTTAATTGTATTATTCATAGAAACGTGAAAATACAACATTATACAGCCTAATATAACTTATTGATAGTCTAAGAAGGCGGGAAAAGAACAAAATATCTTTTAAAATTGGAAACATGTCCTTCTAGAAGAAACTTTTGCATCAGAATAATTATATATAGCAATTTCGTAATATTAATCGTTTGACTAATTGTTCCAATGTAAAATAAATTGTAGTTCAGTCAAGAACCATGCCATAACCCTGAAAAGAACCATTTTACAACTCTGAAATAGTGCATTATAGCTTTGAAAATAAAAAATTAATAATCAATCCTCGCACAACTACTCGATTTAATCCTTTTAATCCATAAATGTTGCCAAATCGTTATCTATAATAATGCCGATGCAAAAGTTTCTTCTTGAAGGACATCTCTCCAATTTTAAAAGATATTTCGTTCTTTTCCCACCTTCTTAGACTATCAATCAGTTATATTAGGCTCTATAATGTTGTATTTCCACGTTTCTATGAATAATACAATTAAATAGGTCAATGTGTATTTTACCAACCATAATTATACATTTCTGCACAGTTTGTAAATAGCGCGCGTGTCGATCACAGAGTCTATAAATTTGGGCCGTTTGGCCCCTGCCGCCTGACACCGCCACGATCGTATTCTAGCTTCTCCTTGCCCTCTTTGAGGGGTCGCGGGAACGAATTAATGGTTCGTCTGTACTAGCAGTGACAGTGTCTACAGAAGAGAGCCAGTGACAGGGGGGTGGGGGGAGGGGGGGCTGGAAATAAACATCAAGCAGAACATGAATAAGCAGGAAATGGGTATATTGGCGGCATTAGGTTTGCCAAATTTGCATAGCGCAACAGCCAAAGAGTTAGTAGCAAATATGTCACGACACTTTCTCGAAAGCACAGAAAGTATAACAAATAAAGAGAACATTGAATATGTTTTAATATCGTTTCCTAGTTCATCTTCCGATTCATTGGTTGATGCACACGTTGTTTCCACTGATGATGTAAATAAATTTGGAAATAGTACTAATTTAGTAGAACATATTTGTGTGGATGAATCCAATGTTGTAAATAACGATTCTTTAACACGTTAAGCGCTCCGCCGGTTCCTAGGGACCGCTACTAGATTTTCCGTTCACGGCGGGTGTGTCGGTCTTTGCATACTTGTGAGATTGAACATTTAAATTATGCGATATTGGTTTTTGTTTGGTCAATGCTTCAAGGAAAAGAATATAATATTTAAAAAGATTAATGTAATTTATTAAAACGAGATAAGCAAAGGTGAGGTTTGTGTGTACATTGGTTACAAAAGGTTGTTACTTTTGGCGTTACATGTTTAGCTGTCTTTGGTCCTAATATTCGTGCATTCTGATTATAGCATTCGGTGCAGTATCTTCTAATTTTGTGCGCACTGCCTTCCTTTTTTTCCAAATTGTCTATAATCTGGCTCGCCTATCGGCGAGCGGCCCGGCAGTGCCCACCTGACGGCTAACTGTGGCTTGAACGGAACGGCACAGAAATTCGGCATGGTGCTTAACGTGTTAATGTTGCACTCGTTTCATACATTTTCTGAAGCTTCCATCAATATCAATACGATAGATACAGCATCTGAAATGCATGATGATATGGACGAGGATATCAAAAATATCGTTTTGAATGAAGATGGAAACATCGACGCAGATTGTTTGCGTTCTACCGAGATTAATGGGCGAAGCATCGTCGATTTCGGACATGTTTTTGCAGAATTGTAAAAGCTGTTGTGACGAGCATCACTCCAATGCAAAAGAAAGAGGAGATCGGGAATTAAATCAACATTAAAATGATCAGAACCCAACGATTATTTATTTGTAACCAAATCGGCATTCCAGGCGTAACGGAAAGAAGCACAGGTTATCGGAAGCCTCGAGTAATCGGACTAACGTCAGTAATCCTAGTACTCCGGTAAATCGGAACTGAACACCTGTACGATAAAGGCTCCGACAGATTGAATCGCGGTATGGAATTTTCAATGAGAAGGGGTAGCCTAGAAACAGATTTGCTGGGTATAAAGAGAAGTGCCTTTGGAACGCGCGTCAATTACTTCTGTTCATTTCACGAGTTTATTATCCACGTATAAAAGACCGCGGTAGCTCAGTCATTGTGATCCCCGATCTCCCCAATCTACGGATTCCTGCGAGTAAGATGTTTGTAAAGTATTCTCTACTGGGTTTTCCTTTACCGGATCAGTAGTCAGATTATCATTATACGAGTTGATACCACGGTTCGTGACGGTTGCTCAACCTCCCTGCTGAAAAGTAACACTAGTAAGGTTCAGAACATTTATAATTATATTTTCAGAGAGCTTTTTTCCATTTAGTAGTGAACATCCCGATATTTATGGACTACCTGAGGCGCACTCGACTGCGTATCGGAAAGAATACAAATATCTAGAATCAAGCAGCATTCAGATTTTTCATAATCGGAGAGTACCGATTCGTCCTGGCCTAAAGTCATCTCTGGAAGGACTGAGGTGCACTCGACTGCGTATCGGTGTAACCGAGAAAACCAAGGAACAGTTTGATGAGAATTAAAGCCAAACATAAATCTCATAGTGGACAAAAGCTCAACGTTAAAAGGTTTTATTTCGAATTAGAGTCATCAATAAAAACTTTTATTGGAAAAGAAGGTTTTGTTGCTGTTGAGAATCTCCCCCAACCTCTTACGTACATCTCCGAGCCATTTATTCAACACCCTTACCGTGATTTCGTCAAAGAATTCACAGCATCTCTCAGAAAATTCGCCCAAAATCATAAGTCAATTTGCCTCATCCCAGGGGAGTGTCGCGTAGACATGCTTGGCCCAAAACCGTGAATTTCTTAATTTTAAAAACGATACTCAAAAGTCGGTAAGAACGATAGTTCGTGACACTGTCCACGAATTGGATTAACGAATGTCGCTTCACCGATCTAGTTATAACGGGAACAAAGCCTTATTGTCTCAAAACTTAGTATTTTATTGAATGTCGAATGTGTCACTTTCGAGAAAGTTCTTGGAGCGAATCGGCAGTCGACGATATACCGGATGTCAATAAAGGTGCAGTACGTGGTACTATATTGACGGGGACTGGTCATAAGCAGTTAGAGAAATTGTTGCCTGCTATGGATGTTCCATGTATGAGCAACAAAACGTACCTAACTTATCATAATAAAATATCGGAAGCTTTCGCCGCCGCCGCAGAAAAAGAAATGCGAGAGGTTGGCGAAAAAGAAAAACAATTAGTGATTGAACGAGGTGATGCCATTAACGGTATTCTACATATACCTGTACTAATGGACGGATCTTGGATGAAGAGATCGTATGGTAGTTACGATTCGCCATCCGGAAGCACTATTATCATTGATTACTACACGCAAAAAGTATTATTCTTAAGTGTTCGTAAGAAATATTGCGTGCTCTGCGCAAGATCTACCAAATTAAATCTAAACGCAAAAGAGCACGTCTGTTATAAAAATTGGGAAATCAACAAGACCTCTACGAGTATGGAAAGTGATATCATTCTCGGAGGCTTCCGTTGCAGCATTGAAGTCCATTGCTGAATATATAGTAAATATATTGACGATGACGACAGCTATGTTTTCAAGAAATTGAAAAATTTCCCACCATACTTAAACAGTCGTGGAGAAGACTGAATGTACCAATCATCTTCTCCGTAATTTGTGTTATAAAGTACGAGAAGCAGGAAGTATTGGCGAACGGAATGTCTCTAAATTAAGAAAAGCTGTCGTGAACAACGTAATGAAATTTAGAAATGCTCTGACAAAAGCTGTATTGTTTCATCACAACGGTAAAGGATCATGACATTACAAAATTTCTTGTTTGATAAAAGATTTGCAAATCATATCTAGTCATGTGTTTCATGAACATAAAGATTTCGCCTCGTTGAAATATTTTTGTGATGGAGTTTCAAAGAAAGGCGAGGAGAATCTTGTTCCCCAATTGCAAATGGCAGGATTATTTGCAAAAATAAAAAATGCGATACAACGCTTAGTAGATAACGCAGAAAGTTTACTGTATCAATATACAAGTAATTGTGTAAAAAGTTGTAATGTGATAATTTCTAAATTTATTGGCGGTAGATGTAACACTTTGCGCAGAAAGGTTCGTACCAGACACTCGTAAAAGCGTCAGTGGTGCAATGTAACGTTTTGAAAGCGATGAGTGGTGCTTGTTACGTAGTGGATAAAGCACCACTAACGCATATCAAAATGCTCACAAAAAAAATATTCGGCACCAAAAAAAATATGCCGCACATATGCGCAAAGAAAAAGAATTAGGTCTGAAGATACGTAAATCTAAATATCCGGTCAAGGCATTTAAATCTGATAAAGATTATAATCCAAATGCTGAACGGACGGATATTGATGATCATACGTATCAAGGATTAATATTAAATCATTATTCCATATTAGAAAGTCAAAAACAACATACAAACGTACTGAAATATACGATGCGCGATCAATATAATAACCCGCAGTGGCATTACGTGCGTTAGAAACCTCTTACTGCTTCAAATTTTAGAAAAATTTTTCGCAGAAAAGGAACAACTTCGTGTAAGAACCTTGTAAAAAATATTCTCTACCCTCCTCGACTAACAAATTCTGCTGTTGAGTGGGGTAAAGAAAAAGAGATATTGGCACAAAGTGTGTCGACGTCTTGCGCGCTGGATCTGGCTACTCGTTGAACCAATAGTCCGTCGTGTGCGTTGACGCTTGAGAGAAAAACAGGCGTATCTATTTCTCTCTCTCTTGTATCCACGATCAACCCTTAACCCAGCAAGAAGGCCGTGGTGCGTGTATCGATGGTTGGGCCAGTGTCGCTGGACAGCTATTTTTGGGTGATTTCTCCCGTGAGCAACTGCTCCCAATGATGGTGCTGTTCCCAAAGACAGATCACGTCGCCGTACAAGGTTTTCGGACGGCGACTAGTTGGGTTGTATCACGGGATCCGGAATCAAGGGTTCAAGAATTGAGCACTTACAATATAACAAAAATGTATATATTTACACAATGTTACACGGTTGACTATGAATAAGTCGTTCAGTGTAATAAACTTCTACGATTCAGATGATGGATGGCTACCTCTAGACTGAGGGATTGCCTATGGAATAGTATTGCAGTGTCGATTGATAGAATTGCTGGATACGATTCGTGGCTACCTCTAGATTGAGGGATCGTCTATCGGTGTGTATTCGCGTGATGTTCGACTAAAAGTTCTTGTTTGTTGGAAGGACGTTGACTATTTAACTGGCATTGAAGATGCCAGTTTGGTGGGGCAATCCTGCAAAGGTAGGGCTGACGGTCCCGTTAAACGTTCTTCGCGTTTGCTAATTAACCTTTACTTGAGCAAGCATTTGTTCACCAGATGTTTTATGGTTATTTTGACTAGGTCCTTGCCTGCTTGGGTTTTCTACGCAGTAATAAAACATCTGGTGGCCACTCGTTCCGGTATACTTCACCGTTAATGCCCCAAGCAGTAACAAAATGAATTGCAGGAGATTTTGGGAACTGGAATTAATGATTGCGGTTTATTTATTGATTCAAAATTCTAATATCTTAGCGCGACGCTTGATGGCAGGATTGGAGACAACACTGTCGTCAAAATTAAATGCCCTTATGTTGCGCGCATATGTCTCCTAACGATGCAATTCTTAACAAAACCGCAAATGTTGATCGAATTTTCGATAAAAATGATATTCGTATGAATAAAAAAATGTGCGTAAGAGACTCTCACGCGTTATTAGTAAAACTTCTTAAGTTCTAGCATTGTTGACAATTTTATTATTATTTCAGGATTGGGAAATGGAATTTGATTAAGCGAAATCTCTGTTAATTCAATAAAATATCTCTTTTATTCATCAATTTGCATGAATTCTTACGGTAAGAAAGAAATTATTGGTTTGTGATAGTTGAAGTACGATACAAATAATTTAGACTGTAAATTTTCTGAATAATAAGAAAATACTACGTCGATGGTAGTGCCTGATTTGGTTGTAGACTGATATTTATCTGTGTTTCTGGACTTTGATCAGATTCTAGTTGATTCTAGTCTTCTCTGTAGACTGTTGAACTAGGAGAATGCGATATAGCCTTCCTAGAATCTTCCCAATTCTTTTACAAAAAACTCAGAACTTTTTTCTCGAATTTGTATTTTGCATTCAAATAGTTATTTCTTATCCCGTGATGTTTTCTAAGGAGTGTTAAGTATTGTTCTTATCTGTAACTTCTAATTACTCTTTGGGTGAGACTAAACTTTTCTCTTCTGAAGTAAAAATACTACGAGAATTTCTACCCCTGTTACCTGTACTGCATCATTATATATTGTCCTATATCCTTTTGTGGTGCTTAGAAATAAGAGCCTTTGCGTTCTCTCTCATTTTCTCTTGTGGTGGGTGTATGCAATTATTTCGATAGATCTCGGATCTTTGTAGCCTTTCGACGCCAGCGGACGCTCTCACTACGTGCTACGTGCGCTGAAAAAGTCGCACCTCTGCATATTCTTGTGTGCACTCTTATATGAACTCTTATGCCGATTCTTGCGCGGACAATAAAGGTGAATGAATTATATTTATCGGAGCTTCAACGCGCTGCCCCCTTCGGTAATACAATAATTTTCTTGTGAGAATATCATTGTGCGTACTCTTTGTACAGAGTTTCCTTGAACAAACTCGTTCTTGTGGTAACTTTGAACACGAGTATAATACTTCTTAATTCTGAACAGCAACGCATCTATAGTTGCGAATAGTATTCTTCTAATTCGCACCGGCCTCACGATTTGGATTTACGATCCAAACTGAAATATCGTAATCGGTCGCGAACATATGGTCCTTCGAGTCGAATCACAAGGGGAATTGTCGGATTCGAGTAAATTCTGTGTTGCGAATGCCAGCCACGTGTCGAAGCACCCCGCCATAATGGCCGCAAGGAAAAAAGCGAAGCAAGATTTCGGTGCATGTCTACAGACGGTATGGATCAATTCCACACCTTGAGTCGACTGATATTGGAGTTCCAGGCTCTGAGTACGGAATAGCGCACCCTGTATGCCTCGAAACATTGCCTGTAATTGTTAAGGAACCTGTGGGTGGAGTCCAATGGACTCCACATTCACCTCGCCGCACACGTGGTGACCGAACGGACCTCGTCCCCGTGTTTCACGGACAATGTGTTTGAGACTACGAAAGCGGTTTATTTAGAGGCCCGCGATTCTTTTGACGGTGAGATCGTGGCTTCCACGTCGGTACCTCTGTGTATAGAAACGAAAGTTTCGCCATCACCCTCGGAAATGGTCCGGTTCCTGCCATTAGAGCTGCTGCACTTCATTGCTGAAATTCAGGATTGGCTACATTTCCGGGATCTCTTCCACTCGTTTATTGATGGCGAACACTGGTTAACCAATGTAGAGAAGCTCGGTTATTTAAAATCAACGATATAAAACTTGGCAACCGCTATCATCGAATGCGTTCCACTGACCATTGGAGGTTTGAACGTAGCTTGCCCCTTATTGGAACACACAATGTATTACATGAGCAGTGGTTTTGTCACATATGCAACAAATAGTGGACTCTCCAGTGATGGAAAATTTCCACATCCCCTCTCTGCACTAGCTGCATAACTAGGTTATATCAATGTTGAGGATGCTCGAGACAATGAACTGGCTAGTCGAGCACTGGGATAACTTGCCGGTGATAATAGTGGTTCCAAAACTGGATGTCCAAAACTATTCGGAATGGGAAGCGCATTTGGGGGCTAGCAGGGAATTACCCTTGTTCAAGCGCCTGAAGAAGTTATTATCCATTCTGCTGCTGTCAGCTAATGTGCAATCATTGGGTGAGATGAGACCAACACCCAAGCGCCGTGTAACGAAGACGACAGTCCATCACGTACAAGAGGAAGTATAGCTGTATGCATATCCAACCGGACACAGTGATCTATTTTCTTGTAGAGCCATGTTAATGACACAGCCATGTGATTTAATGTGCGAGCAACAACGTTGCTTTAAGTGCCTATCAACCGGATGTCAAGCTCAGAAGTACCACCAACACCTGTATTGGGACTGTGGTGAAGGGCGGCATGGACTGCTACATTCTGTAACACTGGAATCTGATCAGACTCGGGATAACTGTCCCACGCGCCAGGGTGGATTTGATGCTTGGGGTGGTACACCATCCTCGATGCTCATGTATACCCATGGCCCACAATATACCGTAGGTCACAACATGTAATGTTACATGCATGAACACATCTCTGTGTCTTTGACTGGGCCAATCCTTTCCCCATCTCAATGGAGCCAGTACAGATAATCAGCACAAATTACTACAATGTGTGCATGTCACTACAATGCCCTGTGGGATGAACTGTACGAAGATTCACCAGGATCTATCGCGCAGAATACCACTTTTGTGTGTGTCATGTCAGGCCTCCTCCCAGTAGACAAAGCCTTCAGCAAGGGAATATGTACTCTGGCTCACTGTGTGTCGCTGCACTCCCAGATTTTGACAAGGAAAAAGATTCAGTTTATCCTGTCATCGCATGCAGTCTGTTTTGTTCGTTGCAGCATTGCTGGTTTGGAGTGGTTCACTGAAGAGGCACAGTGTGTAAAGCACTACTCTCGCACTCTCTACCATTGTACAAACAATAGTGATGGAACACGGTCAATCTTTTATACGGCCACTGAGTTCAGTCGGATGAGTCTCATTGCACTGCTAGCTCGATATAACAGCAGATGTTGTGCCGTTCTGTGTATATGGCTGAGTTACGCCAGGCATACTCATTGTCAAAGCAGGTGAGTATTCCACACTGGATCGAGTTCAATTCTCAGATTTCCATTGAGCAACAGGGTATCTTGGCTATGCCTATAAGAACGTGCGTCACAGTAAAGTACATCCTAACGTGTAATAAAGTGCCGGCCACTAAACTTATTCTCTTTACAGCAGAAATCTGTACACTGTGTCACGAGAACATTGTGCACGTGAAGCTCAAGGTCCTGCAGGTAGTGGAGGTGATGTGGATTTTGTCTTTGCAGTCCAGACCCCCTCTCAGTAAAGCACTCCCCACAAGAGTGGACTCGTATGGGGACATATCCAGAGTGCCAGGTGTTTGGTACAGCGGTACATCGCAACCTTGTATCACAACCCAGGAAAGACTTGGAGGACCATGCATCCAGCTGACATCGATGATGCAGTGTGCTGATTTTTATGGAGTGGTTCATATAAACAACTTTTGGTCTACGGGCTGCAATGTACATATCTGCATCCCAGTTTTGACCATCTTCTGCCCACCATCCAACCTTATCCCTGCCTTTCCCAGAATGGTTCGAGAAGACATGTCTCTAGTAGTTTAAGTTTGTCAATAGTGTACGAATAGCAGCGTACCTAACCCTATGCCAATGCCTGTTTTCCATTCGGGAAAGTGTCCTGAGTCGGCATACTGCCGATAGAACAGAATTGTACCCATTGCAAAGCACAAGGTGTGCCATTCCTTGTGAGAAACTATTCTTAGCTTGCAACCCTTGGTAATGGAGACCAACATAACTCAATGAAGGGTGGGCAGACGCTTAAAGAGACTGGTTCGTCAAGAAGCCTGGACAGACACAGTGTCAATATGGCATAATGGGCAGTGGCCTGAAAAACGATGGTCGAACCTGCAACTATTAGCAGAACAGGCAGCCGATAGTTTCGACTGTCCTGGAAGTACTTCCTGCACACCGGAAACGGGGCATTGAGATGGCCGTAGAAACGTCAGATTGACATGCCGTGCAGGTACCTGAGGATACAGGCCAGCCAAGATATGGACGTGTCAAGCAGTTGCGATGCCGCAGCATTGCAGGCGGTGTAGTTTCAAGCACATCTAAGGAACTAGTTGTTGTATATAAGCGGCTGCATCTTGTCATCGTCACCTCACGCGACACTGTGACATCGCAGCATAGCGGCCGTCGTTAGACCCACGGACTACAGGGGCCTCCACAGATAATTCCCGCACCAGGACTTTACCTTTAATACCTGGGGACAGGTGTTTGTTTTGTGCCGCTATACGAGCGTGACGAAGGAAAGCCAGGGAAGCTGTCGTTCGTAGAAAAGCAGGGCCCACTAATGGAGATGTTACAGCTTGGCGAACGATACAGCTGCGGAAATTATGTATTTCGCGGATGTTTGCATATGTCGTAGATTTAAGCTTCTTTATTGTATACAGTTGCTGTATACACACTGTTTCTTGCATGTTAACTACAGTTTACTAAAAATCGAATCTGTAGTAGATGTCACCGAAATAGATGCGTCGAACGGGCCGATAATCATTGTATTCAGACAAACCCAATAGTTTGTTCCACAACCCTTGAAGCCAGTGATGCCAGGACGTGGAACTTTTCCCCATGTGGGAGCGTTCGTGCGCATGCGCATGCGACGTCACAACTCGACGGCGGTACTTTCCATGGACGTACAGACCGAATCAATAATTTGTTCCACCACTCCTGAAGGGGAGCAAAAAAAAGCTGGAATGCGACCGTAGCGGTGTCAGGCGGCTGGGGCCAATTGGTCCAGATTTATAGACTCTGTGATCGACACGCGCGCTATTTACAAACTACGCAGAAATGTATAATTACGGTTGTTACTATAGACATTGGCATATTTAATTATATTATTCATAGAAACGTGCAAATACAACATTATGGAGCCTAATATAACTTATTGCTAGTCCAAGAAGGCGAGAAAAGAACGAATTACCATTTTAAATTGAAAAAATGTCCTTTAAGAAGAAACTTTTGCATCAAGCTTGTTGCGGCCATAATAACTCATAGATAGTTTGGCATGCCACAAATTAACTTTTTATTTACATATAGGTTAATATTATTTTATTCGTTATATAATGCTTTCGAGAAAATTATTTTGTTTTTTCTATCATCTATAGTTTCATTTCTTTTTAACCTTTCACATAAATGCTTGATGGAATTAATATCTAGGCTTTGTCAGGACCGATATAATACACTTATCTTATTCTCTTCCAAAAATATCGATCTTAATTTTACTTTATGTTAATTTGACTTTACGCTTAGAATCAGTGTCCTTCCAGAGCACATAATTGTTCTGCATTCCCATACTTCACTCAGAAGGAAACTAATTATTTTGTAGTATTTCTATATAACTCAAAGATTAGTAAGTTTCCCATTCTGTATATACTAAAATACCATCACATCATAACAAAGCACCTTCTTCTTTAGTCACTGTTTTGATACACCTTTTTAAACTTTCACTGCTCTTTTTTCACACATATTGTTGTTTGTTATTAGTAAAAACTGTAAATTTTAACTCGTTACACCTAATAAGATTCCTAGAACCCAGTTGATATTAGTAAATGTTTGATTGCTAATCACACATGTTTCAGCAGATTTTGCGTACAAGTTAATGATTTTTCATGACAACTGTGGTCATAAAAACTAGCTTCCCAAAAGTGTTTTTTTAATCTGTGTTAAACCTGTTGGCAATTTTTAGTTTTTATTTTTTTCGCGAGTTTGGATCATAGTGTTGCACTTTATTTCACAAATGATACGAATATCTTGACGTGGTGTCATTTTACATTTTCTTCTTGGTCTGAGTAGCGATTCAGTGAAATCTTACTTTTCAGCAGAATCACATTTTCTTGAACCCCTACTTTTGATAATACAAATTCTCTAGCAATTGAAATGAAGGATTATCTTTATTTCCTGCATTCAAAGATCCTCAATCTCTCATCAGCAGACCGTTCTCTGTATCAAACTTAGTAAAATATTAGTTATTATCATTTCAAAATAGGTTACAGATGCTGATAAATATATCGTAAAGTGTAAATAAATATACATATAAATAAATATAAATATACCAAAACAATGTGACAGTAAATATTACAACCATTACTTATGAAAAAAAACAAAAATTATGAGTCTTTAACTTCCTTTCCGACATTACTATTATACGCATATTGCATATTTTCCTTTCTTTCTCTTTACATATGCAAAATTATGAAATTGTTTTGTAACTGTCTGTTTATTGTATTTCTCTACTAAATATATATGTTAAACAATTAATATAATAAACATATTATTCCATTAATTGCTTTGATTTATGTAAATAATATGGATTAGTAATTTGTTTGCTCCCATGATTGTACATCTTCATGATATACAGCATAGCAACAACATAGCAATATTATATTTGCTGGTATTGAAGAATAATGGCAAAACTTATAAATTTGCACAGATACATATTTATTTTTAAGCAAGTACATATATTCAAATAATGTAATTTTAAAAGCTAATCTGTACTATGTACCAAATTTATACTTATTTAGCTGGCTCAAAATTGTAATGCACAGTGCCTGGTTTAAAGTACTGCTTTTCCATCTAAAACACAGGTAGATAAAGCAGCATTATTGTACTATAGAAAGATCATTAAATATTTATATAAATTGAGAAGAACCAGCACGGTATTTCATATTCAATGGGTAATTAGTTAATGAACAAAAACTTTTATGTTCAGATAGCAAATACCTAAAGATGACTGTGCAGAGCTCATAATGAAACATGAAAATTACATAATGACAGAAGAATGCAATAATTAATTAACTAACATTGTCTTTGAATGGATTATGTTCATTAGCCACATACCCACAGTATTAATGTTACTACGGTCACACCAGAAAAAGCTATTCAAAAAGCATTTAACCCTCTACTGTCAAGCCCATTTATGCAGTATAAGCAAAGAATGTCATGGTTGATTTAATGTGTATATTCTATAAATAACTTTATAAAGAAGAACATGTTTTCTTTTTCAGGAAAGTTTTAGTATTTATTTCTTTCAAATTTAGAGGATATAGAATACAATTTTAGTGCAATAAAATATTTGATAATAAATACTTGATATGCAATGGAATAATAATCTGAATGTAAACGTTTGCCAGCAATTAAAAAGTTGAACAGGCATTATCATAAAGTTGTGAATTATCAGATAACCACTTTGGATTGGCAGTACAGAGGGTAAAAAATATTATCGGAAATAAGGGCTCAAATATTAAATTTAAATACTAAAATCTACAAGATACTCACCACTGGTCGAAACGATGGATATGGATCAAAAGCAAAATAGATACTAAAGAATACAAAGACAATGCCACATAAAGTCGAAATTGCTACAGATGGTGCAATTCGTTCCTTTACACCATAAGGTACTCCATTTTCAAACATGATTGCTGAGTATTTATGCATCTGTAATTTCATATATAAATGTAAAGACTATTTTACATTAAAATTTTGTGGACTGCACATTTTCTACAAATAATCCTCACTGAAAATTTAACCTCTCCACTATTAGATAGGTGATATCATAATGTGACTTACACAGATGAATGCTGGTAATTGTCAGCCATGTTTGCGATTTAAATGTATTGTATTGTTTCTTATGAATGCAACACAAATTATATGACAAAAAGAATACACTACACAGTTTAAGTAATTTTTGTTTATTTTCTGTTTCCTGAATCAGCTCTGATTATCAAAAAGTGATAATTAGTTATTAAGCATATCAAAAAATTTAGGACGATGTGTCTACTTTTGACAAAGGATCTGCTTCTGTAAGGACACTCAAGCAGGACAGATTATTGTAATGAGAGAATTCAAGTAAAATACCTTAATAGCATGTGAGTATCTCCAAAAATCTTATATTACATAAAATTTATGCACTGTCCAATAACAAACATATATCGCACAATTTATGTTTTCTTTAAGGCATGCTAATTTTAAAATTGGATTATACAATGGTTTGATTCAAAATTTACACAAAGCAAATTTTATGCACTCAACAACATTTTCTTTGCCATTCAGAATAATTCGACCAAGTTTGCAATGTTTGAGTAATCTGTGGATCGCAGAATATTTAGAAACAAAACACGTAAATCTAATAATGCCGCCATAATATGTCATATCTTACAGTATTATATGTACTCAGAAAACATCTTTCAGGGCCTGTAGGTGTTATACACAGCCAAAAATAAATATACCCACACATTCTTTTGTTAACTCTCCAGTCACTTGGTAATTAATTAACATAATGTACACACCGAATCAATAATTTGTTCCGTGACCCCTGAAGGGGGGCAAGGAGAAGCTGGAATGAGGCCGTGGTGGTGTCAGGCGGCAGGGGCCAAACGGCCCAAATTTATAGACTCTGCGATCGACACGCGCGCTATTTACAAACTCCGCAGAAATGCATAATTATCGTTGTTACAATACACGTTGACATATTTAATTGTATTATACTTAGAAACGTAGAAATACAACATTATAAAGCCTTATATAACTTATTGATAGTCTAAGAAATTGAGAAAAGAACGAAATATCTTTTAAAATTGAAAAAATGCCTTTCAAGAAGAAACTTTTGCATCAGAATTATTACAGATAATGATTTCGGTACATTTATCGATTAAAAAGATTAAATCAAGTAATTGTGCAAGGACTGATTATTAATTGTTACTTTTCAGAGCTATAATGCACTTTTTCAGAGTTGTAAAATGGTTCTTTTTAAGGTTATGGTACGGTTCTTGACTGAACTACAATTTATTTTACATTGAAACAATTAGTCAATCAATTAATATTACAAAATCGTTATATGTTATGATTCTGATGCAAAAGTTTCTTCTTAAAGGACATTTTTTCAATTTAAAATGGTAATTCGTTCTTTTCTCGCCTTCTTGGACTAGCAATAAGTTATATTAGGCTCCATAATGTATTTGCACGTTTCTATGAATAATATAATTAAATATGTCAATGTGTATGGTAACAACCATAATTATACATTCCTGCGCAGTTTGTAAATAGCACGCGTGTCGATCACAGAGTCTATAAATCTCGATCAATTGGCCCCAGCTGCCTGACACCGCTACGGTCGCATTCCAGCTTCTCCTTGCCCCCTTCAGGGGTCGCGGAACAAATTATTGATTCTGTGTGTATATTATATTATATGCATGTAAGACAGAAAACTTACTGGTTCACCATAATTCTTTCTATATACTGGAATATCCCATGGATAGTATGGGTCTTTAGCTTCTGCACTTATAAGTGGTAGTTTTGGATAATCACCATGACCTGCTTCCTCAGGATACACTTCATATTCTGCCGGGTGCAAATTATATTTTTCTGCAGCTTTTAACCTTTCCTCCTCTGTCCTCGGATATTCTCCCGGTTGCCATAAGTAATTCCACGGTGGAGCTGGACGGTTATACAAACAGCTTATATATTCTTAATCCATTAAAAACATCCGCAGCAAAGACAAATTCTCCGTTTAAACACTTACATAATTCCTAACCTTAAACCATTCTATTAAAGATCAAGTGTATCTTACTGCTAATTGATTATTAAAACAATATCGTTAAAATACTCACGTGCACCTGAAGCGCATCTCTCAATACTGCAAATTTGATTCCGGGGTTTCAATAAAAAATCGCTTGACAATCTCGCAAGTATCCTTGTTACGGCCATTTTCATCTGCTCTACTGCAGAGACTAGTCGACTACAGTCTATTTAACTTTGAATCTCGTATAAAACAAAATTCAAAATCAACACCGATGAAACATATGCCTTCTATCTCGTATATCCAGTCGAAATTGAATTAAAGGACAAATTGTCTAGTTATACTAGACGCTTTCGTTATTCCTGAAGTTCGTGCAATGAACGATTATTTTTGTTGTACGACATGTCAAACGTTTTGCCATCAAAAGAATTTTTTTAACAAATATTTGTCGAATACATCTATCAATTTATGTAATTTCTTTTGTACATTTTTTATTATTCAAATATATGAAAATACAATGAAGATAATAAGAAGAAAAATCATTATTTTGGGTGAAATGGTCGATTTCGAAGCATTACGAAACGGCGGAGCGCTTTGGATTGGCAGCCATGTTTTTTCAGCTTACTAACGAATCTTATGAAAGCTGAGAACGAACGATAGGAAAATGGCCGGTAGCATATATTCCTGAATGGTATTTCACACAGTGTAATTTTCTTTTAAGTACTCCCTTAATAAAAGTGAACACATCTTATGGCTGAAGTGAGATTCGTTTACATATATCCTGAACCATACACCGAGATCTAAAGCGGTAAGCCTAACTAGACTTTTCTTGGCAATTCTACAGAAATTTCACAATGGCCTACGGCCTAGTTTATCCGGGAAACAATGCTGATTTTCTGACAAAGAATAGGCATCTTAACTGTTATTAAATGTCTAGGAAAATAGATAACCTTCTCCGGCCATATATGAAGAAAAGAAAAATGCCACTTTGTATATGACATTCATACATTTGTACCATAGTCGTGATTTGCGTACTTTTGTAGTTTTCTTACCGCGTTTTGTTTACATAACTCCTCGTATTACAGATTAATAATCAACGATGTAATGATCAGTGAATAATTTAAATTTTTCTATGTATATATTCAATCTCTTTCAGTATAATGCATTTTATTATGACACATATAATATTAGTACCATTTGGTGCATATGTCAAATGTGTTTTGAATAATACCTACCTTTTTTTTATCAGTTACCGATTTTTTCGTCCAAAGTCGCTTGAGAAATGGAATAAAGCATAAAAAATCTTATATGATATTTCAGTACATTTTTTGTCATTGTTTTATTTAATAAAATAAACTGTTCTTTATAAAAATATGCATGTATTTAAATGGAATGCTTTCTGAGTATGTATATGGAGTAAAATTTTAATTGTCTACAGCGGTGTTTTCTTAATAATTTAGAGGCGTAATAGACCACAATGGCGAGTCCATCACCACAGTCATCGCCAATGCCACCACCACAAGCGCCAAGCCCGATGGGACCTCCACAACAGGCGCCATCACCATCTAATCCTCAAGGTAGCCCGATGGGTCCACCGCAACATCATCCTCATAGTCCAACACAGGCATATCAACCTGGTCCACCTATACCACCTGGCGGACCACCTATGGCACAATCATCGCAACAGCCTCTATCCCAACAGCAAAATTATTCTCAACATCCACAACAAATGCAACCCAACATTGGTTCACAGGTGAGTCATTTTAAGGAAAGAAAGAATGATTAACTGACTTTTTATTTTAATGGCCTCAGGCACGTAAATATTATATGATAATTTTATACAAGTTACAAATTAACTAACTATTACTTTACATTTATTATTTATTTAATAACTATAAAATGCTGTACAAGAGACATGATTTGTACCAGTATACATCATATTGATGGTAATGTATTCTACACATAACCTGTTCACTTAAAATTTTGATCAATAGCCTTTAAATCGGCTTCCTTGAAAAGATCGACCAGTTGCTTGGCAATCTGTTTATTACAAGCTGCTATAACTCTAGGAGTCATTAAATCCAATTCTCCTCCTACAAGAATAGTACTGATATAGTCACTTTATTATATATTGCTCATTTCTATGTAAGCAATAGAAATATTTAGACTTTCTTAAGTAAGGTGAAATAAACTTATTCATTAATTTTGAAAATAATATTTACCTGCCGTGTCAATTACGGTTCCACCTGCTTCCTCAATGATTAATTTTCCAGCTGCAACATCCCATGATTCTATACCTTCCACGTGATATGCTTCAATTGCTCCCATTGCAACATAACATAAAGTAAGCGCAGCGGTTCCGAGAGATCTAATACTAAAATGAATGATTATTACCATTTTAATGGCAATTTGGATTTGAATATAACGTCGTATGAAATATAGTTACCCATGTGTTCCTTGAATCAAGGCATGCATTCTATTGTATGTGCTAACAAGGTAATGAGGATCTTTGGCAATCCAAGGTTCCATTGCTACCAATGTTTGACTTAATTCTGGAAGGAGCACTTTTCTTGCAGTTAAGAAAAAATAAACGTTCCTAATACACATTGAAGTATAATATAATGCTGTTTATTTTAGAGATATCAATGTGTCAAGATTCTTACTAATAGAATTATAAAATTATACAATAGAGTTTAATACCTATTTCCTCAAACTTTAAATTGCATAATATCACTTTGCATAAATACACTTACCAACATATATAATATTTAGATTATTCTTTTTATATAAATGTATGTATTATGTCTGCATCTATATCTATGTGTGTGTCATGTATGTACATATGTTTGTCGCATATGTATATGGACCTATTTCTCATACTGCAGCAAATTTTATTTGCTTCAATATATTGCACAATAAGCACATGAATGCTGTGTGAAACTAAAGATTATGTAGCAAATATAATTATATCGTATTACCTTTAACCTCAGATGTTTTTATAGGTTTCCCATTTAAAAATGCTCCTCTATGTTTCTTTGCGGAAAAAAATTGTTGCAAAACAGGATTATATATAATGCCAATTTCAATTTCTTTCTCCACCAACAGCGCAATGGAAATACAGGTGTGTGGAAAATGATGCACAAAATTGGTTGTACCATCTATAGGATCTATTATCCATGTAGCATCATCTGTTAGATCAGGTTGACATCTGTTCCTTGCTACAGTTTCCTCTGCGATGAATCTGAAAGTATGCATAAAAAAGTTTAGTCATCAAAAATATAAATTTGATGATCCTGGGTCATATATTAAATTCCTGCATCGTATATTCTAGATCAAATTTTAAAACTTACTTGTGCGAAGGATACAACGCTGATAATTCTTTCACTAGCTCATCCTCAATTCTGTTATCATACTCTGTAACAAGGTCCGAATCGATGCTCTTACTCTTGACGCTCTTCTTTGTACCAATGGCACTATTTATTACCTGTAAATGTCATATATCATATGAGTTTCTGATTTCCCCAAACAATACAAAACATGATTTGTTATCAATGTGCCTTGCAATGTTAAAGAAGTATTGCATAGTTGTTTAAAGCAAAATTGAGAATGCTTAATTTCTTATATTTGAACTACATCTTTTATTCCATAAAGCCTAAACTATAACTTTGAATCATAGTATGACTTTGACCAAAATGAGCTACTGCAAATCAGACTCGTAGCTCTCAGACTGAGACAGTTTAGAGTCATATTTTATATTTATTATGTATCAATTTATATGTATCTTACTTGCAGAAATCGAACATTTCCACTTGGCTACATGACATACAAATTGTAGATCACAATATATCCACACGAAGTGGAAAATTAATTAAGGTTAAATAAGTTAAGTCGATGTAGTAGGTACCATGCTGTATACAGATAATAATCGTGCATTATAAATATTGGAAAACAGATAAGGCTTGCTTGGTCGATTTATGAAATGTATATCTCTCCTGAAAGATCTTAAGACATCTACTCAAATTTCATTAAACATTTAAGAAAAAAATTGAAATTATTTAAGCAAGTCAAGCAACTATTTTCTTTTCACATTACTTGCGATTGGTAATGCATGTAATGAGACATGTTCATAACAAGTTAATAGCAAATTCAATGATAACATTTAAAAATACTTTTTGTTAACGTGATATCAGAATATCTTCTCAGAAATAGTTATAATTGAACTAATCTGAATTACACGGATTTAGATCCCACTCCAAAAACTTGAAATCTTCTAGAATGCTTTTATATATCCATATAATGCAAATGAAAATCAAATACACATGCAAAATTTCATGCATGGAAAGGAACGGAGAAAATTAATTCTACTACAGTTATATTAATATGTCTCAAATACTTATATTATCTCAATTACTATAAAATATATTTTCCATGAATTAAAATAATTTGTAGACAGAAGCATCCTGTTTTCATATATCCTGCTAGTATTGAAATTATAGTGTTAAAAGTATGGGTTAATAAAGCTATAGAATACAAATTATTTCTGTTTGATGATTAGAACTTCTTAAAACAAGATATCATAATGTTACTTAAATATTCATACAAGGGTACGCACCTTTCCAGCCTTCAAAACTAAATTCACGGCCGCGTCGTGATATTCATCCTGCTTACACGCATCCATCCTATTTTTTTTAAGTTTTCGGCTGTTACGACTTTACTTTTGTTGCATCGTCTAATCACAAGCTGAATAGATTGCGGCACGGAATCGGTGAATCAAGCGACTGATATGCTATGAAGCTGTCACTGGCCTAAATACCGGGTAAAATGGAAGGAACGTGAGATAGGTGGGGGTCAAAATACCACTTCATTATTCGTTTTTATGGTCGCGTGTATAGATACATATACGAGCATAATTTGAAATTCGTATGCAATAAAAGCACGAATTTCAGCATATGAATGCCGAGTAATTCTTAAGTCTAACATTTTACGTTATTCGTATAACAACAGATTTATTTGCGCACTTCGTGTTTGCTTAATAGGGAATTCTTGGTTTTTCCGCATACGTCATTATTTCGCCATTGAGTCACACCTGGTAATATCCCATCTCTCGCTACAAAATTTTCCGTATTTTTGTTTAAGAGTATTTTATTTGGCATAAAGAAAATACGCGTGGTGCTATTAAATGAAATCCAGTTTCTTTTATTAACTAATCTCATATCCATTTCACTGATTGTATCAATGTAATTTTTATATTTGTCTCTTTTCCACCTTCTCATCAGCATCTCGTATAATTCGTACGACCTCCAGCGCTATCTTCTCATTGCATGCACCGACGGCACGCGGTTTTATAATGTTGATTTTATCACCTGAAACATCAGCATTTGCGTTTCTTTTATAACATTTTAGTTCAAACATCATTTCCTGGATATGTTATGATTTTTAATGACACAAAAAAATAAATTACCCGTTACACGGTCAACGACGATTCCACCTGCTTCTGTAACGATCAATGATGCGGCTGCTATGTCCCATGTAGAGATACCAGGGCCTTCGATGTAATACGCTTCAACGATTCCCAATGCAATGTAACACAAAGTTAAAGCTGCTACGCCGAGAGTACGAATTCTTCAAAATGAAAACGTGACTTGAAAAAAAGCTAATTTACGTAAACTAGCTCGTAAGTTAAATATGTATATGGCATGTTATTTTTTTATTTGTATCTCTACATCTTGAGTACTTTTGAAGTAAACAAGTAAGATAATTTGTGACTTATGGTGCCGTTTGTTCTAATTTATTTAAATACACGGTGTGTATGATACATTACAAAATAACGTGTTACGTAAGCACGTACATATACGATGCTTCTTGCAAATACAGTACGCATCTTAAAATTATCATGATACTCATTTTGCAAGTAATTAAATAGCACGTGCGATACGAAGTTTTTCAACTAGTGTTCTCTAAATATTATACAAAAGTTTGTTCTTTCAATATAAGTGAGACGTTTACTTTTTGCTACTTCATTGATTACATAATTCACCTACCCTTGAGCTTCTTTGACTATAGCTTGCACTCTTTCAATGGTCTTTTCTCTTAAGTTTTCAACTTTTATAAAACCAGTCTCCATGCATACTAAAGCTTGAGATAAGTCTGCAATCATGTAACATTATTTAAAATTATCATAACACTATATATCTGCATTACTGTAATTCAGTATTTCTCGTTAAATTTTTAACATGGCAATGGATGGATATCTTAATTACGAGTGGGTATAGTGAAATAGAATTGTGTGTTGTATTCATACCTTGCACATTTGAGACCTTTATCTGTTTACCATTTAAAAATGCGCCTCGTCCTTTGCGCGCGGTGAATAACTGCTCAAGTATAGGGTTATAAACGATGCCAATTACCATTTCCTTTTTTATAGCTAATCCAATTACAACACAAGTGTGAGGAAACCCGTGTATAAAGTTCATTGTACCGTCTATCGGATCTATGATCCATGTAGGATGGTTTGTTAGTTCTGGTAAGTTATTACCAGCTGACTCTTCCGCGATAATTCTGTTTGGGGCATACGAACATTCTCTAATCAGACATATTGTTCCTGATTGTGTACTTGCTCAAAATTATATATGTATCTAAATTACCTGGCCATTGCAAGCAATTATTGAATAATTACTCGCAAGAATCAGATAATTTTCCCTAAATTTGAAATTTTGCCGCATGTGATTGATAGTCAATTACTGATTTAATTTGTTTAAAAGAAACTAAAAAAATATATGTAAACTTATATACAAATTTCCGTTAAAATTTGAAGTACAGTCGCACTTTATACTGTTTTGCTGAAAGGAGTGTACCTGTGGTCTGGAAATGCACGACTAAGTTTGCCAATGATAACGTTTTCTATCTTGCGATCGTATTGTGTTACGAGATCCCAGTCACCCAACTTTTCGTCAATGCTTTTCGAACCGTTGATGGATTCTTTGAGGATCTTAAAAATATATTGTTAAACAACTTAAACATTATTTTTCATAAAAATGTCTAGCAAATAACGAAGCAATCTGAATATAAATTAAAATGTTTTTAAATATTGCGCAGCGGATAATAGCAAACTAATTAATTATGAGAATGTAACTCGTGCTGATGAGAATTTTGTCTTTGGCTGCATATTATTCATTAATTTCACCAAACGATTTTATTTTTCCTACATATCACAATTCCATGTATCACAATGAGAGTTTTTCAAGCGGATGCGATCATTATCGTAATAACCAGGAAATTTTATGTATATTATATACCCAACGTCATTGCAACATCCGTGGAAATATTTAAATGTAATTCCATATGTAAACAGTTTAATAAACGGTTATATTTTACGGACTCATCGAATTTTACAAATCATCTAATTTAAATCTACATTTTTTTTCGTGTACGTATTACGAAATAACCAATGTCTTTGAGATTACAATAATGTAAATACAGCATTGGATTTATTACCATAAAATAATAACGTAGTATTCTGCTAATTATCCAATAATATTTCTAGTACAGCTTTAATCCAGCTAACAACGTTTGTTTCACACCATCTCATCTAACAATTAATGCGAAATCTTTAATACTTTGCTTCTTTGTATGTAACATACTTTACGAAGTAGAGAGGCGTTGTAACAGACGCCATTGCGTATTAAAAGTGCTATCATCTTTCAAAATGGCTTTTCTTCTAAAGGGAAGAGCCAATACGTTTACCTGGGCTGCTTCGCGTGTAAGTTCCATGGCAAAATCGTAATAAACATCCTCCGCATATCGTGCCATTGTGCAATGAGTAACTTCCCAGTGAATGGAGAAACCAACCTTCCTGACCTCGTTGGGAAAAGGTGTAGACTAACACTGCCTCTCAGGAATAGCACCTCGCGCTTTTTACTCAGATTGACTTCGACGTACCGCAACTACGATCTGAGGATGACGATCTATAGATTCGTACTAACGCCTTCGCGATCACTTGGCACTAGTACTGCTGAGATGATTTAATTAATATTATAAAGATTGTATTTGCAACAAATATATTATTGAAATGTATTCGAGGGGCCTGTAAAATTATTTCGGCAATCGGTTGCGACGCACGGACCGCCAATTCGAGACCATTGAATTAAATGACTCATCTATATGTTCCTTTATAAAAATGATCGATATTCACGATCGTGCATTTTGTGAGAGTTTTCATTAAATTTTTCTTTTTATGGTATCTCAAAAATCAAAAGATTCTATTTATTTATTCAAATTATTCCTCCTTTCTTTCAAAAATATGTATAGAGGATCTATATATGTTGAGATAGTTGCCAATAGTTCTATGGAGTGTTAACAGGTTTCCCAGTAATTTTAATCAAATCGTTTGGTTAATTGCGCTATAATAGTGCTGACTGACTATCCTGTTTCCATGAGATAGCAAGATTGATATACTACAGTAAAACTCAGCCATCCGTGTATCTCTGGCGACGTTGTCCTTGGAGATTTTATCGAAAGGCAGATTTCGAACACGCTCATGAAATCACGCGGTATGGTTTATTAAATACGTGCCTTGAAACGGTTATTTTATCTTTATCGGAGGAATGATATATAATTGTTTTTTGGCGAACGAGCAAAAAATCTTGGTGTTGAAAAGTCGAGCATCTACTAAGAAACGATATTTTACATGTATTTTAAAACTCCGTTCACTGTATATTGAATGTATGCTGCCGCAATGTATTAAACCTGTATACTGCATTGTTTTTCTTGTTTCTGCGTTTGTACTTCTCACGATATGTCTTGCACACAGAAATGATATATATATACGCTTTATTACTTCTATTTTTTAAAGCTGTGCAATTAGTCTTGGTTACAAAGTTAGACTATGAAAGGGACAGTAAAAAGTGATATATGATATATGTATGTATATTATATTTTTGTTATACAAACTGTAAACAAAATCTAAATACAAATATATTGAAATCTGTAGTAACTTTATAATATATAATATAGTATACAAAACGATAACATTCGGCAGACTTTTGAAAGATAAGCTAAGATTACAACATACTTCAGAATAAATCCTCATCGATTTTAATTAAATTTGCCGCGATAATGTGCCTATATATATATAAAAAAGAATGAAAAATCTAATTCAGCTACAGAATCCTAAAAAATAAAAACTAAAAATTAAAATAGTTATTAAAAAAAGCCTAAGTATGTCAAAAAGTACATATTTACTGAAATGTATAGATTGTAAATTGAAGTAAACAGTGAAAAACAAGTTTTATGTTTATAAATATTATTGTAATCAAATTATTAGTGTTGTATCTATATTAAGTCGGAGTTGGAGATCTTCCAATGGATGAGTGTAACATTTTTAAAACTGCGACTGTAGCTTACTGCAGGAAAAATATGAATTTGTGATACTAATATTAAAATATATATATATAAAATTATGTGCACGGAAATAGTTACATTAAATATGGCTTACTATTTTTAATTGTTTTATCGTGAATTTTTCATTGACTATGATACATAAATTCTTGTACATAGGTACATTTTATGATATTCAAATTTTTCTTTGTTATATAACACATCACGTTATTGAAAATATTTTTTTTTGTTATAGTTGTTGTTGCAACTTAAGGAAAACATTAACGTCAAATATTGCAATTATGGAATTGTAAATTATTCTTTGCAATTATGCTTGCTGTAGATATAGATCTATTTCCCTATTCAATTAAATAAAAATTCGCGAGAGTCTTAGCTAAAGCCTTAATTATCAGGTGCCGCCATTACTTCTTTTCGTTCCAATCATAGGTACAATTCCCTTGTCTTCAACCAGACGGATCTTCTTTTTTCTTTAGTGACAACTGTATGTCAACATCGGGCGAAGTAATACCATCGTTGTCACGGTTTTTTTTTTCTTTTATTCTCTTACGTGATTGGAGTTTTGCTTAATTGTTTTGCTTCAGAAGAATCAATGGTGTTATTTAATTTTCTGCAAAAATTATGCAATTGATAATCATTCATGTTAGTTTATGATTTATTGTTAAAATTTTTTTACTGTTCTTCCTTGATGCGGCAAAACAAATTTTCTTAATTAATATGAGTAAAGTATAAAAGGAGGGAGATAAGTAATATGTCGATTTCAATATCAAAGTACACCCAACTTTTCTTTTTTTCGTTTTCTTTTCTTTTTTTATACGGTTTTTTGTAAGGTGACACGATTTTTTGAAGAGCGTGTTTTCTGTGTTAAAAAAATAGTTTAGTGTATGTATGTGATAATAATATATGTATTAAAAAAAATGTATAACACTGTATTATAAAACAGCAGACATGTATACTTATGACAATTTAGCCCAATGTTTTTCTTAAAACACATCTTGATAATATAAATAGAGATTGAAACGCGTTAAAGCATAAGTATACTATAAAAACGATATGCAGGATTCGTGAACAATATTTGGGCCGTTGATATGACCGGTGATAGGACCGAGACACGAATTTTAAGCGGTAAAACAATTTGCCGACAAACAAGTTTCCGGATTCAAATCTGCGCCAGTCATCCAATAATGCGTAGGATACAGATATGATGTACCGAAGTATCCGCATAAAGTGATAATATTTTCTTAGAAATTACGGCAGATATCAGCCTCTGTTTTTTTAATTTAAGTGAAACACGTTGAAGAATTCTTTAGAATACAATGGATTTTTGAGATTAACTGTCACAGGCAAAATGGACAGGTCCCTTACATATATAAATGTGAACACGAGATAAAAAAAGGAGTGCTACTATAATACAATATAATGTGATCTTTCATTCCATGAGAAGACCTAGAGGAAAGTCACTTGAGTGGCATGCAGAATTTAGAGTTGAGAAACAAGGAAGAATAAACCTGTTAATTTCGCAAAGCGTGACACCAATAACATGGCCGGTCTGCATTGTCTACAAAAAGCCTTTATTGCATCAAATATTAACATTTTAAACAAAAGGGCCATTATTTATTATATTTCCATGAAGCTGTGAGCGTTGCTACTCTATTTTTAATGACTACAATTTTTGACTACATTATTTTCACTAGCTTACGTTTCCATTACTCCTTATTTAACTTATTCAGATAAGAATATTATCCCTCTAGCTTGAACGCCAGAAATATTATCCGAGTAAATTTTGGATTAAGTTTTATTTAATTTACGTAAAAAAATGATCATGACATCTTGACTGCTTAGTTCTCTTCTTTAAATCCATCGTCTCAGACTTAAAGGATTGTAAAGCAATTACAAACACAAAAGAATATAACCTCTGAAGTCAAATCTTTGGAAGCTTGCTTTACACGATGTATGCTCCATAAATGTATGACATAATTTCTTCAGAAATAGAGACGAACGTATTTGCTGTATTATCACTTGCATTCTTCCTAGTAATTGAAGCCTTATATCTACATATTCCGCAAGAATATAACGTTTATTATATATAATGTACATTTAGATTATGTAAATTACTGTCACGTACCTGGTACATAAAAGCCTCTTTGACCAACCTTTCAAAATCTCCCACCCACGGCATAGTCACACTTGCTATGATCTATGTACAGTGGGTTAGAAAAGTAGCGGCAAGTTTACTTTTCTGAAATGCCGTCATATATTTAATTCAGATATTAATACAAACGATGTATTTTGATATTTCAATATACGGAAATTGTATCTCCTTCCCAAATTCGAAATAACATAATTCAATCAAATCAAAATTTAAAAAGACGAAGATTTCATACTCAATGAATTATGATCGCAATTATTATTCCGGTACTATACATTCAGTAAGAAAAATATACTAATAAATATACTAATAAAAAAGCGAATTGTCATTCGTGTGAAACAAAATCGTTTTTCTACGTAAACGCAGCAAACGTTAACAAAAAATGAATAAAACATTAAAGTTAATCCTTTGCATTTTGATGTTCCCTGTGAGAAGCCACCCTTCAAATCCTGGGTATCTCATCTCCGACAACACACGAGTTATGATTACGCATATTAAACTTATGCGAACATACATTTTTTTAAAGTGTATCTTTCCTTGAAGTTTTTTGTTTAAATAGCACCAAAACTCAAATCAAAGTATAAACTATATATTAAGATATATCTACACAAAAAAAAATATCAGGCAGGCGAAAGAGAACGAGTAAGGTATATTCGGAGCAGTCTCACCACTTCCCTACCCGACTTGAATATATAGGGTGTGACGCCAATTCCGGGCATGTGGAATATCTCAAAAATTAAATCCCGGAGAAAATAATCTTTCAAATAAAAAGTTTTTCGTAGAGGACGTAATAGTTCCATCCGCTTTCGATTCGTATTATGTTTTCAAGGTCAAGTTGTTCTTTTCAAAGGGAATCATATATTTCTAATTATAGATTCATAATGTACAATCTGAACCAAATAACTTTTGTTTGAAACCATTTTTTTCTTAGTCACTACTTTTTACAATATTGAATTTTCAAAAAAAAAATACACGATGTCGTTTAACGAAGAAAATCATTTTTTTACTGACAAATGAAATGAATACTTAATTAAAACAGTATCAGATAAACTAGTAATCCAAATGAATAATTAAATAATACCTAGATATTGAAACAGATAAAACAATGGCATCAAACTTGGCAAAGAAATTCAATACTGATCGTACACAACCTGTTCATATCTCCACGCAGGGATAGATCAGTTTTTTACTGTCGTTTTTTTTTTTTAATAAGATTACACATTCTTTTGCATGCAATGCAAATAACATTAGTCGTAAATCGCTTGTCAGTCACGACGTAGACTTTAACTGAGAAAATTGAAATGATTCTCTTTTATAGCGAAACCAGCCAAATGTAACGCAAACGATAACATTGTACATTGGCAGGCTCTACGAAAGCAATTATTCATCGAGAAGCACATTTCGCCGTGTAGTTTCGTAGTTCATAGAAAGTGGAAGTGCCAAAGTGAGAAAAATGTCATTTGTCAGTAATAAAATGATTTTCTCCGTTCAAACGTCACTGTATTTTTTCTTTGAAAATTAAATATTGTAAAAAGTAGTGAGTAAGAGAAAAATTGTTTCTCACAAAAGTAATTTGGTTTAGGTCGTGGATTAAGAATCTGTAATGAAAAATATGTTTCCATTTGTGTTACTGCCTCGGGTATTAACGGTAAGGTATACCTGAGCAAGAGATCACCAGATATTTTATTACTCTGTAGAAAACTGAAGCAAAGGGTGACCAGGCAAATACCTGGTCAAATTAACCATAAAACATCAGGTGAACAAATGCTTGCTCAGGTAAAAATTAATTAACAAACGCCAAAAACGCTTAACGAGACCGTCAGCCCTACCCTTGCAGGACCGCCTCATCAAACTGGCGTCTTCACTGCCAGTTAAATAGCCAACGTTCCTCCAACAAACGGGAAATTTTATTCAAGCGATACGCGAGTACAGTTCGATAAGCGATATCTCAATTAGAGGTAGCCGAGAATCATGAGGAGTCTTTTATTCAAACTGCACACGAGTATAGATCAATAGGCAATCCCTCAGTCTAGAGGTAGCCAGTAATCATATCAATCGTAGAAGTTTATTACACTGAACGACTTATTCATAGTCAATCTTGTTATTTATTGTGTAAATATATACATTGTTATATCGCGAGTGCTCAATTCTCGAACCTTGATTCCGGATCCTGTGATACCACCCAACTAGTCGCTGTCCCAAAACCTCGTACGACGAGGTGATCTTGCCCTTGGGCAGCAGTTGCTCACGAGAAAGAACACCCAAAAATTGCTATCCAACGACACTCGCCCAACCAACGATATACACACCCCACCTCCTTCTTGACGGGTTAAAGGTTGATCATGGATACGAAAGAGAGAGAAAACAGGCGCCTAATTTTCTCTCAGCGTCAACGCACGCGACGGAATATTGGTTCAATGAGCAAGCCAGACCTAGCGTGCACGACGTCAACAATTTGGGGAAAATAAACAAGTTGACCTTGGAATGACTAAAAACATAATGCGAATCGAAAGCGGATGCGACTGCCACATCAGCCCCTTTATGACTTAAACTTTTTATTTGAAACATTTTTTTCTCCGGAATTTAGTTTTTCAGATATTACAGGTGGACGTAATTAACACCACAACCGGTACATTGCATCAGTTCGGGATTATATTACTAATACGAATAGTGTGGATCGTGCAGATCACTCTGCTCTCGCATGCTTTTACGTAATACATTTTACGACGATCGTTAAAATGGTAAAAGAAATTATGTTTTTATAGACTAGAAATATGTATAATAAATATTATAATATACTGTACTTTCAAAGAGGATAAAATGAAAAACACATGATTTATTACTTATTTGCCAAACGCCTAATCGACAAATTGAAAGAGATTTGTTGGGAATCACAGATATGTTTCTTTTTATTAACTTTGAAAAACATACTGCACAATAAACAATATATTTTCAATGTGAGACCAAGAAAATGAAATTGCGCTGCTTGTTGAAATAGAATAACATTATACGGAAGACGCCAAACAAACTCCTTTTGTAAAACATTTACCCCACGCGGCAGACCCGGATTCGAATCCCGCCCATCACCTCTGGTTTTTCTATGTGATATGTGTATGATATGTTCGGGACCCACCTTAAACAGTAGGTCCTAGGCCAAATGACCTTAGCAGTCGGTGCCGAAAAATGAATTTAAAAAAAAATAAACATTTACCTCCGAAACTGCAATGTATATGGGAGACCGCTTCAAATGCTACATGTTAGAAAAATATATGTTATAAAATTTGCATTTTTTTTTTTATCATAGATGTATTCTTTAATGCCTAAAGATTTATATCAAACAATTACCATTCCAATAAATTACTTGTGTACACTCCACTTTAATATGGCGCGAACGAATTAGAAAAGAAGAATATTAGGCTGACTGTTAGGAAGTACGTGTCATAAAATGATGTTGGAAATTCAGCATTTATCGACAGAAATAGACACGCTGAAACGTATATAGATATGATGCAAAACAATTTACAACCAACTGCAATTAAATTAGGCGTATAAAAAACATTTTAGTTCCAGCAGGATATTGTTCCGAGATATATGACCCGGACAACATGAGACTGATTTTATTATAATGTTTCAAAACAGCTTCTGACATCACCCCAATCAGCGGGCATTAACCCAAAAAGAAGTTTCTAGCGTACGATAAATATATAAATTATAAAAAAAAGTAAGCAATAAGAATAATTTTAGAAATACATTATCAGGGGAAATGTTGGAAATTTTTTCAGAAAATACGGAAGAATTTGTGGAATTTATGTAAAATCGATTACAGGCAGTACTTAACGCTAAAGACGTGTAGAAAATATTAAAAACTTGTTTTGTATTTAACAATTCACGACAAACCGTAAATTTTATAATTGAACTCCAAATATGTCAATACTTTTTTGAACATAATATTGTTTTTGTATTTCTATTTTACTTGACTACATTATTTCGACTTTAGAAAAGTACACCATTACCGTTTGTTAGAAGACACTGCATCGCATATTCTGTATTAATATACGTTTAATGTAAAGGGTGTTCCAAAATTCACGCAGGATTTGAACTTTGTGCCATTTGTGCGGTAAAGTGTTCCCAACGAAAAAAAGACAGTGTGACAGCTGACAGTTCAAGATTGTTAAAAATGGAGCGCTACATGAAAGAACAACGTGTTTTTATTCTTGATATGCAATATTTTTAAATAATGATGGTTTGGCAGTTATAGTTCGCAAAATCATTTCCAGCAATGAGGCTCATTTTCATCCTGATGGCTTGATTAATTTATAAAATTGTCTCATTTGGGGTTCAGAAAATCCACGAGTGATTCTTGAGAAGCAAATGCATCCACAACGTGTGACTGTATGTTGCGGATGTTGGGCTGGAGGCATCATCAGACCATTCTTTTTCGAAAATGTTAATGTGCTCACTATCGCGACATGACAATCTAGTTTTTTGTGCCTAAATTCCAAAATATGGATGTGGACGACGCGTGGTTTCAACAAGACGGTACCACATGCCATGGAGCCTGGGAAACAATTCAATTACTGCATGAGTCATTTCCTGGTCGTCTAATTCCGTGAATAAAAAAAAATTACAGTTTTTAATTATGCACCTGAATTTTCTATCAAAATTACTTCTTGCGTAAATTTTGGGACACCCTTTATAGAAATATTTAGGAAAAATTAAGTGTGTCAACATTTTCTTAAGTTACTGTATGTTGCGTTATTCGTAGAGATTCGGCTTAATTTATATTCATCCAATTTCTTTATTATCTTCGTTAATATATCATAACACGATACTTTTGTTTCAAGATTGTTTATTCTCATTGTTTTAAAAAACGTATAAGTTCTAACTAATCCGATTGACATCTGTTTTTTTTGCTATTTTTTTTTAGTTTCTTTAGTAATTTCTTTTAGTATTACACATTCTCAAGAAATTACCTTATTTTTAATGAAATGCATGATAAAGCAATTTTGATGTGCACAATACATTTAATTTGAATCTACTAATACAGTGCGTATTACAAATATATCAACTCGTTAAAATTTGAATAATTTGGCCTTTCGAAGATAAATCAGATTCTTAAATAATATAAAAAATAAACATTAAAACTTAATGTAATTATGTATTACTATCCTCTTTGCTAGAGTTTATTTGGGCGGCTTACATCAGGAAAATGTGCAGGCTATTCTAACAATAGTTGCGTATCGTTTGACATTTTAATACAAACTCCGCCCAACTTATATTTTATAACGAATATCTCTTTCTATATTCGTAGGTTTGATTGTTTGCATTTTCAAATTTGATCGTATTATACAAAGTCTGACCTTATACAAATGTTTTTTATCGCTTTCTTACTATAGGGTAGAGAAGTACAGAGACCGCAACAAATATGCTTCACATGTCTACTTTGGACGTAATACCTGCGGATATTTTTTTACGTATATCCCGATATAGTATGTTTAGCATTCCATTTGAAGAGAAAACTTTTAGGAAACGTACATTTTTCACAAATCTGAGTTCATAAAGGTTTATCCTGCATAATCACTCATACACTTACGTCTTCTGAGGAGAGACAGCCAAGTGCAAAAAGTTAACACTTTAGTTTGTACGGATTACTTAAATTAAGTACGGCACAAAGTATCTTTCGTTCATTTAAAAAAGATAGCTTCTGCAGACGATGTGGACGTTTATCTTTACCATAATTATCTCAGAGTAATGAACTGTTCAATTGCATTTTTAAGACACCTTTTGTTTTCATAATGGAGCCATAGCCCATATTTCGAATATATGAGATATCGATTATTGTATTCTCCCTTTGAAACAGTGCTTTCTCTCGTCGAACTTTGCTCTTTAATTTTTTTATGCGATACAATTGACTTGCAAAAATGACACATGGAATACGATGGAAAAATAACTAAGAAACAGTGATATCACCAGTCACTTAATAGTAGGTTAGTATATTAATAAAACGGTTAAATTTAAGTTTTTTTTTATTTTCATATAATCAACCTTGTCGTTTAAAGTAATATTTATTTATTTGACCTTCATGAGTTTACACATACATATATATATATACATACTTAAATACTGCAACTTACTAGCTCGTTTACATGTATTTAGATTCAAAAGAAGTCTTTTTTTCTGCATGTATTGGGTTGTTTGGAAAGTAATTTCGTTTTTTCCCGACAGAGGATTTAATCGTATTTTTTCGCGCCCAACTTCACACTTAAGCCGCATAATCATTATATGTTTTGAGAGCCGATATAGCAAGGCTTGCGTGTGAAAAAGTCCAATTGATTCTACGCAGTAGTTTTTGGTTAGTGCACTTTTAAACATGGAGAGCAAGAAGCTGCAGTTTCGTCATATTTTACTTTTTTACTATAGAAAAAGTAAAAATGCTGTTCAAGCCAGAAATAAATTAACCGATCTGTATGGAGAAGATGTATCGACAGTACGCCAGTGTCAGAACTGGTTTGCAAAATTTCGATCCGTCAATTTTGATGTCAAAGGTGCACCACGTTCTGGAAGGCCGGTTAAAGCTGATAAAGACACAATAAAGGCATTAGTTGATGCAAACCGGCGAATAACAACATTTATTTGTTTATCCAATTCAACTGTTTTTGACCACTTGAAAGGCCTAGGTTTAACCTCGAAGCTCGACATATGGGTTTCCCTTATTCTCACGGAGAGAAATTTGTATTGTCACGACGTCTGTGATTCGCTTTTCAAACGTCACGAAAATGATCTATTTTTGAAGCGTATCATTACTGGAGACGAAAAATAGGTTGTATATAACAATGTCAAATGCAAGAGATTATGGAGCAAAAAAGATGAACCGGTTTAAAGCATTTCGAAAGCCAATATCGATCAAAAAAAGGTGATGCTATCTGTTTAGTGGGATTTTAAAGGAATCGTTTTTTTTTCTTTTTTTTTTGAGCTTTTATGGAATGACACAATAATTAATTCGGAATTCTACTGTCAAAAGCTCGACAAACTGAATGATGCACGTCAATAGAAAAGGCCAGAATAAATCAACAGAAAAGGTGCAGTGTTTCACCAAGATAATGCGAGACCTGATACAAGCTTGGTCACTCACCAAAAGCTTTTACAACTTCAATGGGATACTGTCACACTCATCATATTCTCCAGATCTGATACCTTCGGATTATTATTTGTTCCGGTCACTACAAAATTTTTTAGACGATAAAACCTCTACTTTAAATGAGGAGGTCAAAAATTATATAAATCAATTTTTTTGGTAGCAAAGAGCAAAAATTTTATGAGCGTGGAATTATGCTACTGCCAGAAAGATGGCAATAAGTATTGAACCAGTATGGCCTATATATTATTTCATAAAATATTTATTTGTTATACGAAAATTGTCTTTTATCTTCACAAAAAAAAAAACGAAATTACTTTCCCAATAATTGGACATAAACATCGATAGTGTAATGCTTGTTTTTCTGTTATAAAACGTTTCCTTACTTATTTTACAGGCATTTTGGAGTTTTGTGTTGAGTTATACTAAAGCTTTTAAGCAAGCAATTTGTACGTGATCATAAATTCCAATAATAACTGAATTTTAGTATTTAAATTTATCTGCTTTTGATTATTCTGTTAATATCTATAGTGTTGTTAATTCAGCACTACTTAATGAAACTTAATTATTCAAATTAATTGTATGGTTATGATTTATGCCATAACTTGTCTTTACTTAGCATGTGAACAATTTCACAAAATTCGAAAAAGGAAATCATTAAATACTTTAAGCAAAGAGTATTCTACGGCATAATTCTGCAACATTATGACAAAAAATGGAATGCTTCATTTCATAAATGAATAAATGTTATAAGTAAAAGTTAAATGGTGTCAAATAGTGCATAATATACAACTAATGTTATACACTTGTGTACATCGGTACATCAGCAAAAATGTAACTGCACTTTTTTTTAAATGCAAACCTATATATTTGACAGCACCAGTAAATCTTGTGCACCACATACAAATGCCAACATACTTATGCTTAAAACTTATACGTTAGAAAGTATCGATGCTAAAAGTTTTCCGAAATATTTCGGTCTGTCAACAAGCGGTCCGGGGTACTTAGATATGTTATATTCTACTGCAATCTTGCAGAATTCCATTTCAATAATGCAACATCATCATTTATTGATAACACGTTGACGCCAATGGAGTAATACATATTTTATTGTATCACATGGGTCTATTAATTACATTTTTTTCTATTGGACGGCTCTGCGATAGAGATTTCAAAATTAGTTTTTCGTGGTGCAAATGGATGTAAATAATAGAATAATAATTTATACTGTACTATATAAAAGTAGAATAATAATATACTATGATCCAACATTATGTGCACGAAAAAGTGCTGTCATCGCCTTTAAAGAAACGGCTTATTCTGTTGTGTCAAAACAAAATGTGTTGTTGAATAAATATTAAATATGTAAATATTTGCGTTATTATATCGTATTTGATCTCATTTTTATCGTCAAAATCTTAGAAATATGTTAATAAGCAATGTACTTAAAAAAAAAGTTATATTTTCGTGTTAGGCACTGGCAAGCCGTGAACTCTTTTCAAAGGAGTCTCCCGCCGAGTACCGGATTGTGTGTCGTATCGCACGCTTGGCTGGGTTCGATTTAGATATCATAGCCGTAGGAGCAGCGCAATACCACTGAGGAAGGTGCTTTTTAGTAACTCTTGCGGAGATTATACTGTACTATTGTAATCTATCTATTTTCTGTTTTTATTCGTCAGTGGAGAAAATAAATTGAACAGATAATCATGTTTTGTCATTTTTACAAAACTGCGAAGGCAACGTGCAATCGGCAAAAAGAGGGCTGAATAAAAATTGTTACATACACACTGAATCAATAATATGTTCCGCGACCCCTGAAGGGGAGTAAGAAGTTGGAATATGATCATGGCGGTGTGCAGCGGCTGGGGCCAATTGTTTTAGATTTATAGACTCCATGATCGAAATACGCGCTATTTACAAACTGCGTAGAAATGTACAATTATGGTTGTTACAATGCATATTGACACATCTAATTCTATTATTCATAGAAACATGCAAATACAACATTATACAGCCTAATATAACTTATTGTTAGTTGAAAATGGTGGGAAAAGAACGAATTATCTTTTGAAATTGAAAAAATGTCCTTCATAAAAAACTTTTGTATCAAAATTATAACGTGTAATGATTTCGTAACATTTATCTGTTAAAGGGATTAAATCAAATAGTTGTACAAGGACTGATTATTAATTGTTTCTTTTTAGAACTATAATGCACTTTTTCAAAATTGTAAAATGGTTATTTTCAGGGTTTTGGCACGGATCTTGACTGAACTACAATTTATTTTACATTGGAACAATTGGTGAAGCAATTAATGTTGCGAAATCATTATACGTAATAATTCTGATGCAAAAATTTCTTCTTGAAGGACATTTTTTGAATTTTAAAAGATAATTCGTTCTTTTCTCACCTCCTTCGACTAGCAATAAGTTATATTAGGCTGTATTGTAATGTATTTGCACGTTTCTATGAACAATACAATTAAATATGTCAATGTGCATTGTAACAATCATAATTGTATATTTCCGTGCAGTTTGTAAATAGCGCGTGTTTCGATCGTGGAGGCTATAAATCTGGACCAATTAGCCCCAGCCGTCTCACATCGCCACGGTCATATTCCAACTTCTTGCCCCGCTTCAGGGATCGCGGAACTATTTATTGATTCTGTGCGTACGTCTGAATATAAGCATAGGCCAATCTCAATAATCATTATGCTCGATTAACCTTTTGTATACCGAGTATATAATATCAATTGTACATTTTTCTATAATTCTATAATAATGAAATATATGAAATTATTCATGCAATATAATTTAAACGACATAAAATTGCAGTCTCTTATGTCCCTCAGTTTGAGTTGTCATAAAAAAAATAGAATGTTCAGTGAGATTCACCATTGGAAAGCAAATTAATTAATTTTTAAAAGCAACCGATATCAATACTATCATGAAATTCTTTTTTAATACATGAAACATGTATAAAAACGTGAAAGGTTATTATTACTGAAAACTTACGAAACTCAGATGAAGGCCTGAAATATTCATTTGAAAACTGTCTCGCAATCTCATTACAATACATTTTTTTATCTTATCACTACTAATAATTTATATGCGTCATATACCATGCGTTAGACTTTTATCACATTTAATATCAAGTATCTCTGGTTATTTTGCAATTTATCGAAAGGGTATATAAAAATCACATCCTTATCATTTAATGTACGATCTGTATGTGCAGGAGATACGTAGAAACAAGAAAAACTGGAGTACAGTGTGCACATTACCATATATGCTCGTCAACTAATTGACTTTATTCTTTATTTATTTTTCTGAGCTTCTACGTACTTCAAGATGTCGAGGGCTTGTCCCCGTGTACGACATGTGATAACCAGTTATGCGATTTAGTAATCCACGCTAATAATACAATGCAATTTATGATCAACCGTTATTTTCATAATATAATCAATCATCTTCATTGGGCAAAATTATACTGTTTTGAAGTCAAAAAGGAAAGTCCCGTTTTGCACGATAATGTAGATAAACTTAAATAAAGTATAAAGTAGAATTTTGAACAATTCTTGCAATCATACTACTTTCTAGCTAAGATCCTAGAAAAAAAATATAGCTTACTTACAGATTTCCATTTATGAAGATCATAACAATGATCAATGATGTTTTACTCGCCACAATACCTGCTAATAACAATAAAGTTAAATAAATTCAAAGCTTGTTACCATATACTCTGTTTAGAGAGAGAATCATTTTTAATCTTCGAGAATCATCATGTCTATATTGGTTTCTTTGCAGCATACATTGTAAGCGTTATGAGAAACACATGTTAGATAGACGTTAAATAGATCTGAATGTAATAAAATGCTAAAGAGAATTCATTGTCCGTGATCTATAGGCTCAAGTTCTTTGTAGTCGTTTTCTTTGTGTTTTCAGATCTGTATCGACGATAAATTTTGACATTTCTCTTGCTAATACATCATTTGCTGCTGCGATTGTATTTGGCTTCATAAAGTCATATTGTCCCCCTAAAAGCATTCATGTCCATTTCAGTATATATTAATTAATAACAAATATAATATTTAACTGTAATAGGAGGATTATCTTTTTTTTTTAATGTCAAAAATATTTTAATTATTTATTTTTACTCTTTTTCACAGGTACATAAAGTGCTTTTATTCCTTTACGAAACTAGATTGAATAAGGGACATTATTTTTTTAATAACGATTAAAACGGTTAGCAATTTATAAGCTCTCTGCAGAAGAGAAAATATACGCATATATTTAGAACTTTAATTTTATCCTTATATAGTTTATATAGCTTAGCTTATAAACTATAAACAAAAGCTTATATAGCTTATATAGTTTTAAGCATACTAATTATTATAAAAACATAATTGGACAAAGTAATTGTTCACCTTTTGTATCGATCACCGCACCACCTGCCTCGCGCACTATCAACGTTCCTGCTGCAACATCCCAAGGTTGAAGGAAATCCATATGAAAACAATCAATCGCGCCTTTTGCAACGTATGCCATAGATAGTGCAGCTGATCCAAGACTCCTAATACTGCATTAATTAAAAAAATAATACTTTGTCAAATATCGATGCTTGAATATTATTAAGTGTGCAGATTAATGTAGTACTCTTACATCGAATCAGTTGTAACTGAATTTTAGTTGAAATATTTGTTAGTCATATTCGAATATACTAAAAGTTAATATAAAGATTTCGAAGTTTTTAATATTGTCAGTTTCTTTGTAAAGATAAATTTTATTCAAAGGGGGATAGATACATTTATATACATGAAAAACATACATTTTAAATTATGCGCAAATAAGGAATTTGAAAAGACCTATTCCAAACTCAAATATCGAAATTATATGAAAAGTAATAGCAGGATAATTTTAATAATAGAAAGAATGATTGACATTTAAAAGCTCTAAAGCAAGAAAAAACATAAGCTATATTTCAATAAGAGAATCTTTAAATTGCTAACGTGTTGTTATCAACTTACCCATGGGATATTCCGACTATAGCTTCGAATCTTCCTAATCTTATATCTCGATTTTTTGAACAGAAGCGTATTGTGCAAGGCTCCAGGGCTATGAGAGCATTTTTTAATTCTGTATGAAAGAAAAATGATAAAATTCATTAAAGTTTATATTATAAAAATGATTACTTCTGATATTGGTAAACAATCTTCGAGTAAAATAAAACGATTGCTCACGTTTTACCATATCTCTGTTATTGTTATGTATCCTTTAAACTATTTTTTAACTATTCACGTCTTTTATATAATCATGATTATCAACAAAGAATGCCCGTCGTTATATGCATATTTATATTTTATAGATTAGGTTATTTATTTTTTAACACTAGGTTATTTACGACGATTTCGACGATATATTGACAAAGTGAAAAAGAAAGTTACCAACAACTCGAGAGCTTCGAATACGTTTTCCATTCAGAAAAGCTCCTTCTCCTTTTCTTGCTGTGTACAATTCCGAATTCCAAGGATTGTAGATTATGCCTAAAACCAATTCTTGCTGAATTGCTAAGCCTAAGGAGATACAGCTACATGGAAATGAGTGAATAAAATTTGTGGTTCCATCGATTGGATCTAATATCCATGTTGGCGCATCCGTCAATTTTGTTGCTTCTTTTTGTTCTGACGCTGATTCCTCAGCGATAAACCTAAAAAATACATTTATAATTATTTCTATTATTTTATGTTAAGACGGATCGTGAGTTATGGTAAACGACAACATATCGACGTAGTACAACTATATGTAACAAGCAAGAAAGTAATTACAGTAAAGCAACCCTTGAATCAGTGTTTCCGATGAGATACATATGGGAAAGCATCTAAAATTAGAACTCTTGAATCCTATCCCGACATAAGTATATATTTTGCGTGCATTTATGTATACTTTGATTAAAGAGAAGGCGGTGGAGGAAAATAACGAAGCAAAATAAATAGATCGATTTAGCTGTTTAAATACTTCAATGTAATGTTAGCAAATCGTCGAAAATGTACTGTCAGAAATTTCAATATTTTTTTAAGAAATTACCGACCCGTTTTTTTTCTTTCTACTGTTTTGATTATTTTAATACTCATAAAAAACACATTTTTATAACTAATACGTAGAAGTTTCGCTACACAGAAAACTGAGAAGTAAATATTATACTCGGATGTTTATACTAATTTTAATATCGATCTAATTATATTATATTATGAATATTTTACGTAATGAATAATAAGATTATAAATGAAAATAATCAGTTAATATATACAAATGAAGCCAATTTTAATGAATTATAAATAATCTGAATAATTAATGAATATATATATATATATTTCTTAAAATATAACATTTGTAACTCACTTATGATCGGGATATTTAACAGACAGTCCGGATATTATTAATTCCTCAACTTTATGATCGTAATTTGTCACAAAGTCCCATTGGTTCTCTTTTAGTTCCACTTCTTTTTCTCCCTCGCAGCTACAGGTCATTACCTATGTACAGATAAACATCCGTTTTTAACACATGTACCGCGGTTTTATTGAATATAAGCGGCCTTATCGTTGCCACGGAAATTACATAATAATACTATTTTTGCTTTTTTTGCCGATTTTGTAAAAAGATAAAAATCCTTTGTTTAATCAAATGATTCGTAACATAGGTATATACAGTAACTGAAAATCGTGTAGAACAAACGCTTTAAACCGTTTTTACAACTTAAATGGTTGATGAATTGTTAATTGAAGATGAGATAACTATATTTATTTTTTTACCACGCAATTCTGAAATGCAATGCAATGTTGAATGTATAAAATATATTTTATATATTTGTATATGTTATATATGTATATTTTATACCTACAGTTATATGAAAAAATACTATATTCTTCTTAAAGCTATTTCGGATTTTATATATATTTAGATTGTTATTAGATAATCTTTGACAATTTTAATATTATTTTACAAAGCGGACGGAAGAATTATATTTTGGTTAAATAATTTTATCATGTTTTAAATGTAATATTGAAGAAATATGTTATTACAAATAACGTGCGTCATAAAGTAAACTGAGATTAGCCAATCGTAGATAGACTGATAATTTTTATAGGCCGTATTGTTAGAGGCACTTCAAATAAGATAAAATTCTTGAGGTATTATACTACATTGTTTTATTATCTTAGACAAAACATATTTAACACGATAATATTGATCATTAATAATTTGCTTTGACAGTAGTTTTATATGTTATTGACAGTGTTTTATATATTATTATTATTATTTGCTCTACCAGTACACGAATCGTACCTTTTAAATATTAAATGATATAGATTAATAATTTCTAAGTTGAATAGCTTATATAATGTATATTCGTTTCTTCTATCAGGGGAAAATACTTGATTTTCATTTTACATAGAATTTAATTACAACGATTCTTTTACTTAACAAGGATACACGAATTGATGGAAAAAGCTGATGTCTCAATTAAAAAATAAAAACATATTATAGCATAATAAATAGTCTGCTTCTATGATACAGTTTTAAAAGAAAGATTTAAAAGTCATTGGAATTCTTATTTCGAAGTTGTTCGTGTTGACTCTCAAACCTCTGGTTTAGACTAAAAGTCCTTCTTTTCAACTAAAATTAGATAAACGAAGATGATGTAGCATAGTAATATTTGACGTATATTTTTCCTGAATGTTACGCTGAATCAGGATCGTAGAATTGTTTTTTCCTGTAGAATTTTCAGGAACCGCAATTCCTGTTCGATACTCTATTCTTTCTTATCCACTATCGTAAACGATACATCGACGCATGAATATCATCCACACATTGAAGCTTTTTGTAACGTATACCTATCTCTCTGGTGATTCATACAATTAAATACAGTTACGATTAGAGTGTGACTAGATCTCACTGAACGCGTTTCACTCACCTTGCCAGCTTCTACGGTAAGCTCCTTGGCTAATTCGAAACATTTAGCGATATCCAGATCATTCGTCATGACTGCCGATGTCGATGCTTTCGTCGGTAGAACTGATCGATTACTCATCCAACTCGCGTAGCTGATGCTTCTTATCTCTCTAGCCTGTGATATAACATCGCGCAGGTAGCGCAAGTAAAGAAATCTCACCATTTAACAATACTTATATCTCTCTCCTTATCAACAAGACCAAGACCTCCATATAAATTTTGTGATCATCAATTGGTTAAGAGTTTGAAGTTTGTACGGGATACAGGCGAGAAGGTAGCGGTAGGCGATCCTTCGTTCAAATTTGCAACATTAATCGAAAGTGCGTTCAGAAGAAAAACGGATTCGAAGTAGGAAAATGTATAAAAATTTCTATGATTTTGTAATGTGAAAATTATAGTAAATTCCCCCGACTACTTGAGTTTATTTATTTTTTTCGTAACAAATTTTGGAATTTTTTATTTACTTCTACTGCCATCCTTCCACCTGCGAAGGGTGGACCTCTGAATCAAAGTGTATCTTTGAATTACTTATTTTGGAAAAAAAAATGTTTATACCGTTTTTGACAAATTTGTGGAATGCATGCGCTTCTTACATCCTTGTATTAATCTTACCATGTGTCTAGGATTACGCTAGGTTTAACCAAACTATTTAGAAGCTTTAACACTTAATACTAGTAAAGTAAACTGCACAAGGTATACGGATAAAATGACGAGAAGGGTGTACGTTGCAGTACAGGTAAAATTCTTTGCATTGTCACTGGCTTTCACGTTAATGATTTCTTGGAAACATGACTAATGCCATGCTGCACAAACTTCTTTGATTTCCTGATATATCGATTAGATAAGTATAAAGCGTGTAAATTAAAACAGTATAAAATCATTATCTGAGTGTATCTCAAAAAGTGGATCTTTTTGAAGCATTAGTAATTTTCTACGATAATAATACCGTCTTCAAGATTTTCTACTTTTGCCTTAGATATTTTACTTTTACAATGTTTATATGCAAAAAAAAAACTATGGTGCTAATACTGCGATAAAAAGCATTGTACCATGCACTGCTCTAAAATATTTATACACGTAGTTTACCGTACTACTTATCAATTAAAAGATTTTGTATAACATCTTTTTCGTAACTATCATACTATAAATATATCGTAAAGAATACTTTTGTTGAAGATGTTTTTTCTAAGTATAGCGATGCTTTTAGAAGAAGGAATATATATTTTTTAAGCCTTTAATTTATTACCTTATTCTAATAAAACATATTATACAACATCTGATAGTCACGCAAGTTACAAATTTGATTATATTTTATTTTCCTCACCACTGTTCTGTGTAACATATCTAAGCGTTTTACTGTCGTTTGATACTGATTGCGATTTACATTGATTGGACATTGTTATCCGATAATAATGCACATTACTCGTATTTACCGATTTTGTATTACGAATTTTAAATACAATCACTGATTTTCTGGAGGAGCATATAAACGATGTTACCTTCATGCTCTCCGGTCACACACTGTTCTTTTCCCAAGTTGGTTTTACAAAATACATCTGATAATTAACACTACTTCTTACACATTAACGCATAACCACTTAGCGCCCTTTGTCTGCCAGCTTAGTTATCACCTTTGACGACTATCCCAGAAAAGCTCTTAGCTGTATCTATCGTCAAACACCGAGATGTTACAATAAATCTGTTTCTGTTAAGCGAAAATATTGATTCTACAAATGATTGGCATTGTAAAATGAAATATATGTTCAGGTATAATGTACATTGCTTGCTGAACATGCACGTAGACTATTACTACAATAGTAACAAAATATTTGATAAATTAACACTATGAATGTATTCATGTAGGAAATACTGTTTTACATTCTTTCTCACTTCGCTAGTATCCGTCTCTTCTGTTGCGTTTTTGCATCAGCTTCTTTGATTACTTCCACGAGATCCTTAGTCAGTTTTCGATTTCCAGCCGCTAATACTTTCGGTGACATAATGTTGAATTTCCCGCCTACACGTGATAGAATGTAATGAATAATCGTGTTCAGTCCTGCATTGCACGATGAAATGTTCTTTCATCAAATCTGTTAAAAACTGAACTGAACAAACTTAATTTCCATCCACACCGTTCTTTGAAACCGCGAGATAATAAACCAAATACATTAACACTAAAATTACCAATCCAGTCAAAATCACGGGTTGACCAATTTTTAGAAAAATGATCTCATGTTTATAATTCTGTTTCTTTTTCTATAATTTACTATAATTTTGTTACTGTATGTAGATGATCATATTGATATATTGACATTTTTTATACTCCGTTTGTTTTAAGGTAACACGATGTTTTTAGTATATCCGGAAAATGGCCAGTAGTACTTTAGCACTAAACGTACCAAGCAGGGTCAAATGATCCCTTTAGAAAATTTACTTTAAATTCGTACATTTATTGTTACTTCTGTCGGTCATTTGACTACGTATTTTTCAACAGTTGTCCAACTGGAACCTTAGTTCTATGTTGTAAATTATTTCCGTTGATAATTTAAGAATTATATACGAAAAGTCAACGTTTATTCAGTCAATTGATCCCCTATGGTAAGATTAGGTATATAAAAATGCCGGTATGTTTGGTGTTAGTGTTTGTGTATCTGTTTGATTGTATATTTGACGGTTTATGTATAGATATGGGAATATTTTATACAGCTACCAAAGAATTCTATATGATCAATTTAAGAATAAAAGGAGAGTGCGAAACAAAATATTTTAATCATTTTGAATACTACGTTACTCTGTTCCATGTCGAAAAATACCATATCGAATTATGATACAAGACGGAGAATTTTATTTACCATACATTTGTTGATTTAAGTTTTGCTTGCATTTGATTAGACAGGAACATATTGTACCTGCTAATGTAAGTGAAAAATGTTTTTATTTAACTAGCTACACATACGTTATGTATTAAACAAATGTATTTACTACGGTAGATGGAATGTCTTCCTACATTACTAACCACAGACATATTAAAAATTGTACTTTTGAAGTTGACACATTTCGAGATTTGTAGAGTCTTAATAATACGTTTGCAATGTCTCGTACTTATTATATTCAAAAACATAATATTTATTATTAATGACCGAAAAGCGAAATTCACATTAATTTGTTATCAATTAATATAAAGAAACGGACGTATGTAACAAAAATGAGGTCAAAAAAGTCTTCGTACAAATGAATTTGTTAACCATAATAATTTAAACTAATGTTTTATCGATCCTCCCTTTAGTTTAATAATCTCTCACATTTTTTTCTACGTTGTTACGGTTATTATCTTGTTGAAAGATTAACAACCTTTCTACGTTTAATTTAGTTGTACTCTAGCCCTAATTGTCTCTAATATGTTAAGATAGATATTTTTATGCACAATACCGGCAATAAATATTAAACATACGTCTCCTATTCCACTCATATATCGTAAAACAATCATTCTACGGCTTCTATATTTAAACATTGGACACAGATTTTGACATTGGATTTGTATATTTCGCTTTTTTAAAGTTTGGTATTTCCACCTGAATTAAAAATAGTAAATTTATATTCATCACTGCACATAATACCATTCTTCAAGGATTCCTTCTTCTTTACATGTGATTTTGCAAATTCCAGATGCTTTTATTGGTAAGCTAAGCGTATAAAAAGTTTTCTTCTAGCTGTATGACCATTGTAATCTGTTTTTCTGATTACATTGGAAACTGCTTCAAGTATTATTTTTATATTATAATTAGTTTCAATCGGTACTGTCAATTTTGGGGCACTTGTTCGTGGTTTACATCTAATTCTTCGTAGAATAGCACGTTGTGATGTGACTCAAATTTTTAATGTCGTCTTTTCCGTGGTCGATTTTCAACTGACCCAGTTTCATTGTAATTTTGATAAACGTATTGTACAATAGAATGTTTTTTTTTATTATTCCAACAATTTTCCAAATTGTTGCACTTTTTTTTTTTAATTTTATAATTAGTTCACGAATTGCAAGTGGTATTTCCATTTTGAAGAATGCATTGTTAATGCGGTTTTTGTGCTTAGTGGCAGCTAAGAAACAAACTTGTATTGGACTTTAAAACATTATCCCAGCCATATTTGTAAACATTTTACTGAATTCATAAAGCTCAGTTGTACAATCAATTATTTCCCATACAACTGTTTTAACTTCATTTTTGTTACGATTATATATTTTTTTATAATAATTGTCAATAAATGAATGTAAAAGTATTTTTTGTTTACTAACAATTAATGTTATAATTCTAATTCTGAATGTAATAGTGAAAAAATTATTCATTATTCACCCTGTTGAAAATATATAACGTTAAATAAATATTACTGCAGTGTATAGAGACATTTTGACTTAATATATACGTTTGACGTATACAGGTCTTACATATTGGAACAAAATTAATTAATTCTCCAATACTGTAAAAGTTCTACTATAGGTAAAAGGCTTTTGGAACATCATTAATTAATTAATTTAAAACGTCATTTTAGAATATCTTTGTTGTTTAACCTAGTAAGTAATAACACGCAGAATTCTGGAAAGTGCCCGCGTAAGAAATACAAAAACTAGCTCATATCACTTAGGTTTCGTCGTAACGATAGGGTGAAATTTCTGAAGAGAGTAAAAGAGTATAATGACAAGTATTTCATACCGTTTGTATCTATGACATCGCCACCGGCTTCTCGTATAATAAGAACACCAGCAGCTACATCCCACGGCATTAAATTGTCGCAGTGATAAGCCTCTGCTGCTCCCATCGCCACATAACAAAGTGTCAAAGCTGCAGATCCCATGGTCCGTATTCCACGGGCTCTCGATACAAAAGCTTCGTACCTTCCTAGTATTGTATCCCTAATATCTTCCAATTTAGCATAAGAGGCTTCTAGACAGAGTAGTGAATTCTGGAGCTCTGAAATAGACATCACGTGATGAAATTCTCAAAGTATAACAAGAAGGTGATAGTAGTGCACGACAAGCACGTTGAAGTTATGTGTTTTTATATCAACAAATTTTTTTTTCTTTTTTTGTAATATACGGCGATATACGATTTGTAATATATTATTATGCGTCTATACCCGTATTTGAATCATGGCGGACATATCAACATGTAAAAAGTCCAATTTACATGTTGAAAACTCAGCGTGATTTTTTTTTGTATACGCATAAGGCAATATATTTTAAGGTGTACTTTCACAGAATTGCTATAAATACTACAGCCAATATCTTAATCTTTTGAGAAACCACGGGAAATGATGTGGAAAAGTACAAATCTAAAGTGAACAGCAGCAGAAAACTTCACGTATTATATAGAACAGTCGGCAACAAATAATGTTTATAGTTATATAGCTTTTTTTAGTCGACTTTAATCCAACATCATATCTCTTTCAGTTTCTGTCTAATTTATCTCTTTACATTCGATACAGTTGTATAACGGTAATATATTTTTTTCATTTTCATAAGTAGTTCAATTTCAGCTGCTTATCTATGATATTTTGCACGCATAAACAATATTTTATAATACATCATATTTTGATCAAACAGCAAAAAGGAATATCTATAAATTATAAAAACTTGTAAAATCATAAAATATTTTGTACTTCTTTACAAAACGAGCTACATTACTTGCACACATTTGGTAATACCTATGTGCTTTACTCTGACATCAACGCACTCAGAAATATCAACAGCAAATTTATTATTTTCTTGGAATATAAACTTAATGAAAACTTTAATGAAAACATGTACAAAAAATAAAACTCATATATGTAAGACAATTTGGAAGAACGTGCCTTTTAGACATTAATCTAAAAAGAACGATTTTAACTATTATATTTATAAACAAAAACCATTAACTAATAGATGTGACATTTTTGCTTGTAGAAATGAAAGAAATGTCTGATAATTATTAATACCGAACATTGTTCGTTTTGTGTGCTTTGGTGTACCATAAATACAAAACTTATTACATAAAATAGTTTCATGTAAAAAATGGCCTTATTTTTCATTAAATTTAATAGAAGAAATATGTACCTTCAACCTTAGAACTCTTAATGGGATTTCCATTTAAAAAGGCACCGCACGCCCTTCTGGCTGTAAATAATTGTTCAAGCAATGGATTGTAAACGATACCAATTTCTAATTCTTTCTTGACTACCAATGCAATAGATATACATGTGAAGGGAAAGCCATGTACAAAATTCGTAGTTCCATCAATTGGATCGATTATCCATGTCGGTTCGTCCGTGAGTTCTGGTAAATAATTTGCAGATGAAACAGTTTCTTCTGCTATAAATCTGAAAGGAAATAACTGTAAGGTATTTGCTATTATTCTTACCCAAAGTAATATTTACTTCAATTATCAATCAGTATTGTCATTATTAATAGACTTTAGATAATGCATAACGTTTAGAAACAATATTGGGTAAAATATACATTAATAACAATAATAGTATTATATATACTTATGCGTTGGAAATTCTGTCGCTATATTATGCATTAGAATTTCCTCTACTTTCTTATCGTATTGCGTTACAAGATCCCAGTCTCCAGCTTTTGTTTCAATTTGCTTTGATGTTTTTATAGCTTCACGAATGACCTGCAATATTATAGTAGAATTTATGTTAATTATGACCCTTTCCATAGAGATTTATTTTAATCATCCACTATATTATCATTTTATATAATCCCGAGTTATCTGCAAAGAAAGGCGAAAGAAATCTAAGAATTGAATGAAAACTCCAATCAATGTAGATCATAAATTTGTATCTAGCTCATCAAATTTATGCTACTGTGCAGCAGATCGGAGTATTGTATACGACTTAGGCAATTCAGTAATCTAAGCAAATCAGTTTTCTGGTTGAGTATCAATAAAATGTCAGTTGTATGCTTAATATCCTAATACGTATCTTATGCCTTGTATACAATGCATGTCTTTTGATATTTCAGGGGAAAAACTGGGTTTTATTTTTTGTAAGGAAACTACTGTGTAACATAGTGCACGGTAATAAAAATGATATAATTTTATATAATCATTGATCGTGTACATATCACGTACAAAGCATACAAATATATCACGATTATATAATACCTTACAAGGTAATGACTTTACCTTGTGTATAACTTACCTAGGATAATAATCAGGTTGCAAGTGTATGCATGTACAAACTCGGCATTATACCCGTGATTTACAACACTTGAATTATACACATTTAGGATACGCTCCTCAATATTGTAAAAAAAAACTAACTTTATTCGGAAATATCAAAAATTTAATTTTATTAAAAATATTGCATATATGTTAAATTGCTTTGAATTATAATGTGCATCAAAAATTTAAGATTAAAAGTGACTTTAGATATGACAATACATCGAAACTCTTTGCTAGAGCAAGGTATATAGTAAAAACCTTATTAATACTTAGCATGATTACTACCACGCCGTAGAGGTAGAATCCTCGTCGTAGGCCACGTTTTCTGTTTTGAATTTATACTAAATATATTGCAGATTGCGAGAATTCAAATGTAGTAAATATTAATATAAATTCGGTTTTTCAATGAAGATCGTAATCTAACATATATCTGCCGTGAGCTTTGGATCGGACAGTACTAATGAACCTATTCTAAATCTTATGAGACAAACAACTACTGTACGGCCTCTGTGCTTTGTTTGCATACAAACCGCTTTGCATTCATCCCTTGATTAACGCGATGCTTTCTATACGTGCTTTTCTATAGGTGGTCTATCAGCACTACGTTTACGCGTACTTTTTTACCTGATATAAATACTAGATTATTCAATAAGTTCGCCGAACGGAAATCAAAAAACGAATTTATAGTTGTAAAAATGACTTTAAATATTAAAGTCTTTAAACTAAAGTTTTTTTTAGTATACTAAAGTTTAAAACTTTAAATTCAAAGATTTAGCTTAAAGATAAAGTTTGTACACTAAAAAGACTTTAAAAGTTAAAAATCGCTCCAAATGTTGCTGAGAACGTCGTATTTGAATATGTTTTGTTGCATTCTTCACGAATGTAACACCCATTGAGCACAAGCTTTTTGAAACGTAAAATTTTTGGCCATGTTCTTAGGAAATATAACACATTAATATTTTAGTTCTATTGTTGATGAATAGATAGCGCTCCGCGAACTTATTGAACGACCTAGTATACGAAGTCATTTTTCATCGTTTAAAATTTTTTAATCGTAGATTTGTTCTATATCAATGAGATGCAAATTCTTAATTAATCGTACTACTTACATCACTCTGATTTTTTTTTAGCTTGTAATGAGTATATTTGTACTTAATCCCTCAAGCAATGACAAATGTACAAAGTGATGTGGTTACATATTTTACTGAAGTTATATATTGTTAAACCTTTATGTGATTTCCTTTCGCGTAGAGCGAGCGATTTACGTAAATTAAAAGATGAATGTATACATTTCTTGGAATACGGTTGTATTTTTAAGGTTTTTAATTTGGATTTTTGTCGGTGAAATACATTTTAATAACAGTGCCGCAACGTATTGCTATAAGTGTACGTCACGGTCATTTCCCGATAGCGTATTATTTTTTATCGATATACGATTATTACGCAGCTATGCATTATGGTTTTTTTTTTATTTTATAAAATCAATAAATTGGGATTTGTACATTTTTCACTATGTTTCACTTCTATTAAACTCGTAGATCTCTTTACCCTAATACGTCAATGTAGGACGAGAAATGAAAAACTCTAAGCGATAAATTACAAACTAGCACGATATGTGTAAAAATGATGTAGGATAGTTAAATCAACCGTACTGTAAGAGTTAATAATCTAGAATTGAGTTATTAAATGCAATATACCTTTCCCGACTCTATAGTCAATTTAAGGATGAAATCGTAGCTGTCGTTAAGTTCTCGTTGATCCGCCATTTCTATTGTCAATAAGCGTACTTTATAACTAAAGTTCACGTCTACGCGGTTGACAACGTTTAAGTTAAACTACTATGAAACTCTCTTCAGCCAAAGTAACGCTTCGGTCGCGGAAGCACCGTTCTTATGGCACATTTGTCACCCCCACTATAAGCTTATGTCTACTTGAGCTTAATAGGAATATTGAATTCCCCCAAGTTCTTTTCCATCCACCCTCGAGGTACGTGCTCGAGCCAAAATTTCCATACTACCTTCGAGTGGAATCGTAGAACACTTCGCCACAATCAAGTATGTTAAGGGCGTCAATTTTAATATCGGGGCACGCAACTGCCACGCTCGATGTGACTCTATGTTCCGACATTATCTTTGATACGTACTCGTCCTTTTATAATTGTGTGACTCGGCACATCTGGTAATGGCCACTATTATCAATCGAGGGCTCACACTTAGGATTTATGATAGACGCATTTCAAGAAAACAACGAGCCCGAGGAAAGTACCGACAAACGAGCCTTGGAGAGTTTTCCATCATCAGAGTTCCACAAATATTTATCAGTCACTTATGACATTTATTCCGATGCTCCTTCGGCGAAGTATAAATATTTATCCGATCCGATGGAAAATTACGTATCATTTGTTTATCATGATCATTTTACCATGAACATGTCGTATACTCGTGAAACTAGTGCTTTTGCCGTATGTAAGAATGTGTGTACGCGCGCGCATACACGGTTATATACACAGATTTATATACATATATAGGGGCAACGATTTTCCTGAGTTAGGGACAAAATCGAAATTATAATCTTTTCCACAATCAACCGTAGCGCAAATCGCGCATGTCACATTCAAACTTTTATTGATCGCCGCGCACTCGTAGTTATAAAACGCGCTTCCTGTACATCACGTTTACCACCATCAGTATCGCCTCTCGCCTTTTAGACCGTTACACGGCAAGGGCTTTCCATGCACCGCGAGCGAAACAAGGGCCGGATTCTCGGTGACATGTTCGAGCCGCTGCATTCGTCCTCGACGACGTATTGCAGCCTTCTCTCTCTCCACACAGCTCGCTTACGGCCGTAACGAGAGGTAACACCACGAATACACTCTGCCGAGGTTCTCTAATTTAGTGCATCGCCCAGAATAATCTCGTGCACAACGGCGGTCGACTTGATCGAATTTTCGAAACCGCAATCAGTATGAGTGGACGGTTTAAGATTAAAAAAAACTCGTTGGATTTTTGATCGATGGGAAGACACCGGGTGCTTTGTCGTGGACTCACCAATCTCTTGCTGCCCGTCCCCTCAGACATCATGCTTCCCGAACGTGACTCTGCCCGTTTAGGGGCGTGAACAGAGCATGCAACTGCCTACAGCCTATTCGCGTATACGCATTACGTTCTCGCGCGTTTTTTACAGCACTCTGTGTAACTGTCGGTTTTATTAGTAAACGTACCCTTTGCATAGCACATGGAAAATGCAATAAGCTACTAAAAAAGTACTTACTTTCTATGTGATAAAAGTGCCTTTAATTACTACCATTGTTATTAATTCTGTGCAGTACTGGTTTATACATTCGACATTGCAGCCTGATTTTATTAGCATAATCGCGCAAAGTAACGACGAATAATAACCTTAAGAACGATCTAAGGACATGATCTGAATCAAAAAGCAACTTTGGTAAAAAACTAACTACCATTGCGAATCATTAAGCTCCTCATATATCAAATTGAAAATGTACTTTCAAAAATCTTTTTCATTCAGTTTTTTTCCCCCTCTTTAAAACTGAGAATACGTTCACAAATAAGTCTTCTTGGTACACAACTATATTTGATATTTACGGCAGATATACCTATGGCATTATAAATAAAAATATTTATTATACGGATCTTTCTTTATACGCCGATCTATCACGATTGCAGCAAAATTCCACGAAGACATCTACGTGAATCAAATAACTGGACACGCGTCAAATTAAATTTGATTAAAAATTACATATCGCCTATAGACTGAACAAAAAATCGAGATTTAGAAGCAAAATTTAACATTTTGACATTCTACAAACAAAATGAATTAAGGATCTGGAAGTCAATGTACCTCAACAATGAAATGAACTGAAAGAAACTCGTATAAGGAAGAACGAATCAAATAAGATCAAAAATCTGTACAACTACTTATAATAAGAAATTCTGAACTGAATGTAAATAACACACCACAAATCGGTTAAAGTCATATAATTTCTGTTTTAGCATATCAATGTATTCCTCGAAACGAGGTTTACTTATGACTTGACCTAATTCAAATCAATTATTAAACCTATATGGGTATGCGAATTGAAGATATGCGCCATAACTACTGCAGCAGACCAAAAAAGATAGAAAACAATTCATCGTGTAATGTATGAAAATCATTATTCCCGTATGGAAAAAAATTCCGCGATATATGAAAGGGTATGAAATGAAAATAAATGTTCATAAAAATATAATAATTACATATTGTTATACAAGTTTTTCTAGAAGGCTGAAAAGAAAACATTCACTATAGCGATTGTTGATAAAAATATATAAATTCTCACGTTATTGTATCAACTTTTTCAAACTATTTAAAATATTTACAAACATGACAATTAGAAGTATTAAATAAAGGATTTTTTTTCAAAAACTATCAGTAACTAAACTTGCCTTAGTAATCTCATATGAACGTAATAGGGAAAAAATCGTGATGAGTAGATGTTGTTATAGAGACTAATTTTATTCTACTCGGAGCATTTAAATGTTTGTGTTACGCATGAATGCCCGATTAAAATTTTATCGACCATTACCACTATGCAACTTTGAGAAGTTTGTAAGGAAATTACGAATACCCTACACTCGAAGACGACCAAGTCTACTTTATTGCCACGCAAATTTCTGGAAAATTACAAGTTTAACCGTTGAATGCCTTTAATATATACCCCTCGCTATCTATAAACTGGCTATATGTATTTTGAAAAAAAGAAAAAGGGTGGGAGGAGAAGAACATCCAAGATTTCAAGCATGTTTGTAATGTTATTCTAACATTTCATAAGAACTGAACCTTGTTTTAATTCTTTATATAACGCACATGTGGATACTATGTGTTCTAAGATTTATTCGAATGTTCATATGTTGATAATTTTTATTATACTTTATAAAAGATAATAGATTTTGTGGTGCATGAAAACAATACAAATTTAAATATCTTAATTTCGATTGAAATAATTGAATTAAATTTAACTCGATTTAATTGAATGAATCAACTACAGTTTTATATTATTTTTTGCACTTTTTGCATGTTCTGTAACATGAATCGACAATCTTTTCACCAAGGAAATCATTCTGAATAGACTTAAAGTTATATGTCTCACTTTTTATTGAGAGTATGTTTTTTCCTATGAATTGCAATTATAACAAAAAATATTAAAAACTATTAAGATGAACACATCACACAACTTATGGAAACGGAAATATAAGGAACTGGTGCAATAGCGAATAATACTTCCAGAAACCGTGTTGCTAGTCCACGTTCTATAGTAACATTTTTCGAATTTTTTATACTTCCGAATTATAATTCAAATTAATATCAAACAAAGAAAATCCAAGGTTGAACCAACCATTAATTCTACTGTTAACAGTCAAATGAGCGTGAGAGGATTGTGAGGACTGTTAGGACTTTGTGAGAACAGTTAACAGTCGAATCTAAACTCATACTTAAGTTACACAACAAGCGACGTTCTTTTGCATCCTTCTAATTTGATAAGGTCCACCATCAGTGGACAAAACGTAATGAAACAAAGGATTTTCTTACTTCATCGTTGTTTCTTGGACGATTCAAGATCAAAAAAACTCCTGATTATATTATTCATTTACAGACTAATAGTATAATTACGAATATTCTTTGTTGATTTAAATTTAACAAAGTAATAAACCATCCCCCCCCCCCCCCAAAAACAAAATTCTGCCTACGAGCCAGTGCCTACATATGTTTTTGGTGGCAGCTATTCTCTCTGCTCTAATCTCTATATTATCGGAAAAGACAGAATTGAAGGCAGCAGTAGGGTTATTTCTCGATTGCACAGTGACCATCTGTTACTTACATCCGCTATGTTGTTTCCTTTTATCACAAAATTATACAAAAACTGAGGTAAGAATATGACGACTTTGTAAAAATCTAAGAAAAATGGAAAAATTATAATTGGAAATATACTATATTGTTTAACGGTAATTAAAACAATCTAGATTTTTAGTTCCTGTAGTAAGAAATTCTTGATTGCGTTCACTTACACTTGCCGCATCATAAAATATTTTCTTATCACATTTATTGTAGTATACTCTTTTCTACAGCTATACATTTTATATTATTACAAAGTAGCTATTAACTGCAATACTAGATTGTATTTAGATAATCGATAAACAGAGCTTTACCATCAGCAGGTTAATATTAGACCCTTTTTCTTTCATTTTGAAAAATTTTTTTTATTTATTTTTGACACCGACTGTGAAGGTCATTTAGCTAGGACCTACTGTTTAAAGTGGGTTTGGAACATCAGAGCTACAGTATACATATCACATGAAAAAATCAGAGATGATGGGCGGAATCAAGCCCAAGTCTTCTGCGTAGAAGTCCGAGCTGCTATCCATTACACCACCGTAGCTCTCCCACTATTTTCTTTTCAGTTTTTCGTACAGTGATAGCAGTTTAGTCATCCTGCTACGTAGTTCCTTGTGAAAAAATTGTAATAAAAAGTAAACACGAGTGAAGATAAGATTAATATCTTTAGCTAGTTTAATATCTTTAGAATAGTAGTATTAGCGATAGTAATTTATAGGCTTGAAAACAGATAATATCTAAGTTAGGACTAGTAGATTATTGCACCGTGTGAGGATGAACTACAGAATTTTACAAATAAAGTAATCAAGAGCAGGCACAAAATTTAAGTGTTTCTGATTAATACTATCCAGGATTATGTATATCATTGATTATTTACAAGTACAGATTCTGAGTATCCACATTCATCAAAGGTGACTTACCTTTGATACCGAGGCGCATAAACGAAAAATTGGTGTGATACATTTAATCGATTATTGTCTTTCAAAGAATTATAAATAATTAACTGTAGGTTTATTATACAAACCTTCGGACTCTACGCATAGGACGAACGTAGACAATAGTCGAACTCATCTTTTTTGGCATATATGTATTACTCTATTCATACTAAATCGTAATAGATTATGCTTCGTCCATTACTTCTTGTTTCTCGATTCTCATTGACATGTGTCACGATCTACCGTCGGGACCGATTTTTATATTAATTTATATAACGAAGATTCGCGGTTTTTCGGGGGCAACGTGCCTACGCGACACTCCCCTGGGATGAGGCGAATTATTTAATATCTTTGGGCGAATTTCTCGAGGGACGAGGTGAATTCTTGCACGAAACCACCGTAGGGATGCGGTTGTTCGAGGAAAGGTACCGGAGTGGATGCAGGAGATTGATTGGGTTCTTCAACACCGCCGAGGTTCTTTTTAGTAACAAAGGTTTTTATTGCTTTCTCGAGTTTTGTATAAAAATGTCTAATCTTGGAATTCTGTCCAGCACGCGTTTTTTGTCTATCACGTTTACTCATCAAACTGGCTGAAACGTTTGGGGGCCGCCAATACGCAAGTGAATGCGCCTCGGGCTTTCCGAAAACGATTCGAGTCAGGACGTGTAAGAGACTTTTCGGGATTTTCTAAGCGCAAACGAACGCACTTCGGATCCTCCGGCTAATCCTTGTTGCAGAAAAACAGTTACTTAGAAATTCAGATTCTCCACGGCTTTCGATACGCAAGTTAATGCGCGTCAGATTGCCCGGAATTGTCTTAAAATTCTAAGTCCTTTCGATATTCAAAAAGTTTCGATACGCAAGTGAATGCGCCTCAGAAAACTCAGGGATATCTTAGGTTTCTGTGTCCCTAGAGACTCGTTGGATAGAACAGCAAGTTAAAATGAGTTCAAGAAAAATATATATAAGAAAAACTGTATAGATCTTATTGAATATTGGAATCGGAGAGAGATTGAGATCGAAAAGCGTCAACGAAATCTACTGGTTCCCGAACTGAGTCTAAGTCTGTTAGCTAGTTAGTACCCGCGCTCCGAAAAATACTCCATTATATAACCGGGATTCCCTTCCCTGGGCTACCCCTTCTCTAGTCGGGGAAATTGTTAATCGCGGATATATTGTTAGTTACTATTCGAAAGTTTGACCCACCACTCTGTTTATCGAGGGCGCTTGGTGGCCATCCGCTATCTACCAGCAAGGATGTTTATGACTAGGATACCGGTGGCCCACAGCTGTGGTTTGTTGGCTAAGCATTTGCTTCATGATCCCTTTTTAAAATGTTTATGGTTAGATTATTAGGTGAATATTCGGGACCCCTTGAGCGTTCCCACGCGGTCTTTGGTTATTTTCCTTCTTTTTTCTCGATTTCTTTCCTCCTCCCTGAGGGTAGTAACGGCATTCGTTACACATGTCGAGTTAAGAAAGTCACAAAATTAATCGAAAAGCCAAATATTAAGGACACATGACAAATAATATTGTGTTAATCTCAATTGAAAACCTTTAATGATACCGATATTGATATAGCGAAAGGACAATAATACGCAATAGCAAAATGGGGGGACGTGCACTTATAATGACATAGCGTAGTGATGTTATTGAGACTTCTTTCGATGGCAAACAAACAAATTAAAACGGATTGAGACACAACTGTATTATAGACAGGATACAGTTATGTCTCGATTAGCGAACACTAGATAAAAACCACTATTTTTAACTAAATTGCAGAGACGTCGTTTTTCAGGCCCTCGCTTTAGCTTTGTGCTTTACTACATAAAGGGATAGATCTAATACGAAATTTTGTCGGGCATTTCGCTCAAACGGCGGTTTGGTATGCCGGCGGACACTCGGAGGCCGCTGCGTTACAGGATACAGATATCTAAACAAAAGGAAGGCTCATAAAGACCGAAAATATTGTGTTAAATGTTATAACACAAGTACAAAAACATTCAGGCACACGTTAACAAGGAAAGTTATAAAACAGGTTGTTACCTATTGTAATTTGTGCAAATCCCAACTACATCTTTGTTTAGTATGTTTTAACAAACTTCATTAAAATTACTATATTAATTTTTTAACTATTGAAAAAGTAATCTTTATTTAATACGTCATTTATTTTAAAAAACATGATAAATGTTTTATCCCTGGGTTGGGGACCTTATTTATGCAAATAAAATAAAAAGTTAAGTATTTATTATATATAAATTGTACATGAAAACGTATGAAGAACTAGTTAGATATTAATGTAACATAAATTAAAAACGTCTTATAGAGGTTAATATAAAAGTCAGTACAAAATAAATAAACTTAAAATAAAATAAAATACAAATAACAATACATAGTATCGCAATTTAAAATAATAAATAAGTATAAAATAAAAAACACTTAACGTATATCGGACGTAAATCTAATTGCCGATATATTAATTTATGAACTTGAAGGATAAAAAGTAGCAAGTTGTATGTCACGATCAAGAAAATAACTAGATAGTAAACTCTCAATTATAGTGGAAATGTGAAACATAAATTCTCACGCAATACTGTTCCATATTTTTTATGGGAGTGTAAGATGGATCACTGTCCATAGAACATCGAATACGGGTGATCAAAGAGATGAAGATATTGAATTGATGTCCATGTTTCTCCAAAAGCAGGAGGACGGAACGCGAAGAAGTGGTTTTTTTCCTTAAGTTTAAAGGATATATTGTACGCGCTAGATCTGAGTTTAATGGCAGTGTTGGATTGTCGGGAAATATAAATGTATTAGATGGGATATATTAAAATAATTAGTAATAAAAGTGTGATGCTAGAGAAAAAATAATGAAAATCATTTTTATGACTTTTCATAGTTCTTACTTGAATAATTGGTTGCAAATATAGCTCAAATTATATGTACCCGTTTGTACGTTAATGGTATGTTTATGTGTTTTAATAGGGATCATTTCAGAAACGCATGTTTTTAATCAATTCTATTCTGTACCTAACTCTCTCGTGCTATACCAATTAAAAGAGTGCTAAAAATTATCCATATGTTCTGTGATTACTGTGACTTTTTGGTGGTTTGTGTATGATATTCTCTTTAGTCCTAAAAATTAATCTCCTTTTTGTCTGTCCAAGATAAACGTTATCACAATCATTGCACTTTATGCAATACGCTTGTAAAATCTAACTTATCACGTTTATCTTTACTTTTTTTTAATTAAAATTGCTAATTTGTTGATAGGTTTGTATTTAATTCTGAAATTGAAATATGAGAGTGCTTATTTGACTTTTGTGGCAATTAGTTTATTGTGAGGTAGAATTACAATATTTTTTTGGTTTACTTCATGGTTGTGAGAAATAGTACTGTCATCAGAGAAGATGTGATTATTATGACAAACACTGCTTAGGAGAAATTTGAGGCATATTCATATAACTCTCATGGTAAATTCCTTCGGATAGTCATTCATAGCTAACACATTAATTATAAAATTGATATTTGATTCTTGGAAACTCTGGTGGGAAAGTAAGATAGCTCTGTCTATTAAATTGATGGTCATTTTTTATAACAGTTGTAAATTTTATTACCTATGTGTGTGATCTAAACTACAAAAAACTAATACAGCCTGTATTTTCTGAGTCCATGGTAAATAGTAACCTAAGACGTATTGTGTTGAAAACGTGAAAGATGTTAGTCTCTATTTCGGGAACGCACATTATTATGTCTTTCACATATTTATAGTAAAATATCGGTACAAAATACAACTGATTTAAGACGATCCTCCATTACAATATCAACAAGTAAGAGGATACTAGGAGATCCCATACGTGATCTAAATACCTATTTGTAATATTGATCGTTGAACTTAAAATACATAAAGTTTAATCGTAAATCAATGACCAAGCTCATACCTTGGAATTTTTGTCATATCTAATAAAAAATGCTAACGTGAACATTAGTGTTGATTAGGTCAGAGGATATGTTCGTGAAAAATGAGATAACATCAAAGAAAATAACTAAATAATGTTATAAAATAGTGATAGGCTTTATATTATTGACGAATTAAACACTAATATCGATATGGCTTGCAGCGGGAGGAATATATTTTAATATCTTTTTTGGTAAAAATTTGAAGAGGTTGTAGAGTAAAGAATTTAAGGAACTTACTTGTGGATTTTTGGAAGACCATAGCATTTAGGTATAGATGCTTCAGTAAACAAAGTATGTTTATAGGATGAGAATGTAATGTATTCTAATTTTAACTATTTTTTTAAAAATTGCATCTTGCGTTGCTAACATCTTGTTGCAAGGAGATTTTGTTACTTTTCTATAGGTGCTGAAATCAGACAAGGTCTTCCTCATCCGTTTTATATAATACTCTTTATGAAGTATAACTGGTATATCTCCTTTGTCGATTTGTGTGATCAGTAATTAGTTATCGATTTTAAAAAAAGTTCGACATTTTCATATCGGCTAATTCAACTCTTTTCCATAATTGGGAGCTGCGTAAATGACTTGATGAATTTAGTTAAGAATCTATTAATGGATCTTCTTATGATGTTTTTAAAGATGCTATCCGTATCTACCTCTTTCATCACTTCATTACAGTAGATGGATCTTATTTTTTTATTGTTAGGGATGAGTAAACTCAATTTGGAACCGAAACTCAATATGGTTTTTACCTCTGATTGTATTGTATTTGTTTGGATGATAAATTGATTAGCCATTTACTTTTATCAGGAAGAGATGCAATCATGTTATCCAGTAGAGATGTACCTCTAAGGTTTAACTGAGATGTATTGTGAAAAGGGTTACGATAAATATCAACTATATCTACTTTGTAAATGAGCCTACTATCGTAAATATTTTCTTCGATAAATAATATTGGTTGATAATTATTATCAATGGTAAACTGATGAATATTACCATAGTATAGGTTGTAGTTAAATCTAAATTTCCTTATATGTGTGTGATGGTTGTTCTTAAGATTATTGAAGTGTAGGTCTTGAGTTAAAAATAAGTAGTGTGTGATAATGGGCGGTATGTAGCAGACAATATCATTATATATTTATTAAAATGTATATCTGAAATGATCCACATTAAAACTCATAAACATACCATTAATGCACAAACGAATACACGAAATTTGAGTTACATTTGTAAGCAATTCTTCGAATACGAACTATGAAAAAACATCAAAGTAATTTTCAGTATTTCTTTTCAATCGTCACATTTTCATTATTAATTATTTTAATGTATTCCCCTAACACATTTATATTTCCCGCCAGTCCGACACCGCCATTAAACTCAGATCTAGTGCGCAGAATACATCCTTTAAACGTAAGGAAATAAACCACTTCTACACGTTCCTTCCTCCTGCTTTTGTAAAAACATGGACATCAATTCAGTATCTTCTTCTCTTTAATCGCCCATACCCGATGTTCCATGTATGGTGATCCATCTTACATTTCCGTAAAAAATATGGAACAGTATTATGTAAGAATTAATTTTTCACATTTCAACTATAATTAAGAGTTTACTATCTAGTTCTTTTATAGGTTATTCACACGTTATTAATCTTGATCTTAACATACAATTTTCTATTTTTTACTCTTTCATTTCATAAATTAATATATCAGTGAGAGTGGACATGAGGATTATTTAATGTATTTATGTAAGTTCTTCCTATTTACATATATTGACCCTTTTTTAATTACGTCCGATATATGTTAAGTGTTTGTTATTTTATATTTATTGTATTTTATTTATTTTATGTTCTACTCAAGTTCCATTTCAGTTATTTTTATTTTATTTTATTTGAAGTTAGTTTATTTAAGGATTTAAATTTAAATGCGAGATAAAGAAGAAAGGTACGCTGTCAGGTTTTATCTTCCAATAGGATTTTAGTATTCTAAATCCTACTATTATAACGTGTAGTACTGAAAGAACCAGATGTTATAAATGTTATTACGGTATAATTAATCAAGCATATCATTTAGAAATTGCAATTAATAAATATCTATTTAAATGCTATATTTGTACTACAAATTATATTATTTAGATGCCATTGCACGCTATAACATTTTTTGTGGAACTACAGTATTTCCGTTCTATATGCATTGCATGATTATTAGATATACATTTCTTATAAGAATGATAGTTTCTTTTTCAGTAAAAATTTGTTACATGATTGTGTAGGATATTCTTAAAACAACAAAATATTTCGTGGCCAAAATTTATGTTGTACATAAGTAATAAGGGAAACTACCAACTTGTAAAAATTTTACATTTACTTAGGTTTTAACAAATATTGCGTGTTCTAACTTTGAAGGCAAAAACGTTCTGATGAAAACTGTCGCGATGTGTTAACGTATCTTTCGGGGAGTCAGAAATCTGACGAACATTATCGACACGGATCAGGGCGTGGCCAATTACGACTAAACCATGTACATCATGTGCACCCGAAGGCCTCGCGAATTCCTTATCGTGCTTATCATCACAGCCTAAGAAATCAAATTGCAGACATAAAATAGGTCCGAAGAACATGCGTTCTGCTCTATTTCTTAGATACAATCCTATTTGACATCCTGCTTTATAATGTCATGAAAGCTCGTGATATGAAACACAAGTCCAATGTAAAAAAATGGAAGCAATGCTTGTGGTATGGATAATACCTAAAGTATAACAAACCTATGCCCGACTTGTTGTTATATCGATACAAAAGTATTTATATCGATTAGATATATATCCATTCATACATTATATATCGTGCATAGGCAACCAGCGGCCTATGATGTGGTCGAATCCGGCCCGATACGCAGTTTAAAATTTCGGATAATTAAATTTGCTCGCACATGGCAATGCTGCAAATGGATCGTACACCCTGCATCATTCATTTATTCCGGGACCCCTCAAGAGAACCGATTTACAAACTGCGCAGAAACTTATGGTCACGGTCGATGTAATGCATATTGATATATGGACCGTTTATTTTGAAAGTGGTGTAAGTTCATTTTCTCTTGTTTTGAGAAAATTAAAGGTTAGCATATTTGTTAGTTTAAAAATATGGGTTTATATTATCGATTGTGAAAATATTTCTACTAATTTATTAATATGTAATTTGATTATATAAATTTGTTTTAGGCGAATTTAACTAAAGTATCGTATATTTACGGGCTACAAATGGACTTACACCACTTTCAAAATTAGTCAATTGTAAAAATCGTTTAACTTCCACTTTGAAAAATCAAATATCACTTAAAATATATTTGATATTAATCCAATTTCGTTTAAAAATAATAACAAGAAATAAAATAGGAGTAGTATTTTTTAATTTTAACATTAATAATATCTATATATTGTTAGGCTTAATAAAAGATATTGGTATTCTCTTTTTATGTTTTTCATGTGGCAGTGTTTTGAAATATTGCTCCATATTTTTATATTTTTCGTATATGATAGGTCTTGCATCGTGATACAATAGTGTCAGGGCGATTTTTTCAAATTTTGGTGGTCTTCTCCGACATGTAGGTGTTTTAAGTCTTAAATTCTTAAATCCAAAGTATTAAATTCTATCTCCTCCATTGATGTTTTAGGTAAAATAAAATACGGTGCACTTTTGCAAAATCTCATCCAATATATTTCCAACCAATTTACTTTTTCTCCATTAGTGTTTCTTCTTATCGGTTTTTTAATTGTGTTTTGTATATTGTACAAAGGTAAAAAGCAGTAGCTGCTGACCTCACCACCTGTCTATCGAAATTGGACTTACACCACTTTCATAATCAATGGATACGCAGTTTCTTTTATTAGCCAATATTAAATTGACAAAGCATTGGCATTTTTTAAAATATTAAATACTAATTAACTATAAACAAAAAGTTTACACTAAATTAAACATAAATGACGTGATATTTCATTTTTTTTTAAAAATGGACGTACACCATTTTCAAAATAAACGGTCCATATTTAGTTGTATTGTTCATAGAAACAGACCCCGCCGTGATATGAAAATTGAAATTGATCCATGGATGAGAAAAGTTGCCTACCCTCACTGTATTGTATATAGTCTTTAACGTGTATGGATAAATGTGTAACTACATTACCTGATTTGGCACTTTTGTCTCTCTCTCTGGATTTAAGTGTTCTATTAAATCCCCATTTGTTCTACTCTGTCACAGAATTGAATGACTGTTACAGAATGACTTTTAACAATAACATGCCGAAGTCATTACTGCAGCGGCTGTTATATTGCGGTGAACAAAATATAATGTTTCATCTAAAGATATGGTTTTGAAGTTCTCTTTTCGCTTTCATCTATGGAAATATGATTTGCATTGTATTGTGCTCTCGTTCATTTCGTACAAATTTTGTCTATATTTACATTATTATAAATAACGGACAAATTTTAAATGGACCGAGATGTTACTGTATCCCACATATATTGCAATCACATTCGATGAATCATAAAAGAATTTAATGTATGATTATGTGTTATTACGGCACCGTTACCTCACTCAAGTAACGTATAAAATCAGCAAAATACTTTTTCCAACATTCACGTTTCATATTGCAAAACACAATGGCTTTTGGCATTGGCTTACTATAAAATCGTTTAAAACTGCAATTCATTCGATACACATTTCGTTTTTATTGATTCTTGTCAACATGACAGATATTGATGCAAATTTGATAAGGAATTTGTCCGTATGACTTTGATCGAAGGAAGCACGTATTGAAAGATTACGTGTAAGGAGAAGATTAAGATTACGTAGCAACATTACGATTATTGTGTGGTGTATTGCCATTTCATGTTCGAGAACAACAATATTTTTTAAATATTTTTTTTTAGGATTAGTGCAAAAGTATTGCACTAATTGACATGACCTATAAACGTAAACTAATAACTTTTCTGCAAGATATAAATCATCCTTCTGCAATTTAAGCATGGTTTTTCCAATAAAATCATGTTTGCGGTCATACTGTAGATAATAACAATATTGCAAGAAAAAATTGAAATCATTAATTTATGATATGAGTGATTAGTGTTTAAGAGAAGCAATTTGAAGGTACAAACAAATTTTCTGATTGTGATTGTCAGTTATATTGTACATATATAAAGGTGGCTAATAATTTTATAAATACTTATCACGTTCGTCAAAAATGAATACGATATCAACATTTTCTTACATTAAGTTCATTAACGGTACATTGCCAGATTCACAAATTGAAATTGATAAAAGATTTAAATCATCTAAGAATATCAATACTGCAATAGTAACCATATTTATTTTCATTCTTAGATTTTCAGGTGTAGTGTGTCGGTCAAAATAAATGATCGCGATAAATGTAGTTTTATGTAACATTAAAATATTTTTACATCAAGGTAATTTTTAGATCGCAATACATGCATGAATATACTTATTAAACACTATATAATACGATAAAAAGTACATATTATGTTATGGCAAAACATAATGACCATGAATGTTTCAAAAAAATTTCTCATATTGGTATTTTGATACCACTTATGTTACATAAAAGCATTGTTAATATGGTCACACTTCGAAGAGATATTTAAGTTCCCTTATTTAATTAAACCACCTTGTATAAGATTATTTCTCTGCTTACTCTTAGATACGATATTCTTCGTTCGCGGAATCTGATCGCCAGGTGATAATCGATATTTGAAACAGAACATTTTTACCAATAAAAAGAAAGCATTGACTCAAATTAAGTTATATCAATAAACCATGTCTTGATAAATATAGTAATACATCCTGTATAAGAAGTGTAATTTGATAATCTCACTCGCCGTTACTTCATTTCACCTGAAATAAACTGAAGTATTAAAGAAATGGTTAAGATTAAATGCAGTACTTTATAGTGCATATTTAAGGTATTACAGGATACTATATTTTATTTATGAAGAAAATTATAAAATCTCTATTTCTTATATAATTCACATATCTTTTGCATTGATTTTATTATGCACTTCATCATTCCATTTGAATGTTACCACGGCGCATAAATTTGAGCACCTTATTTTCGTACAACAATGTCAACTTAACGTATTGCGTAGGGCGCTTTGCTCGCGCGACGCGCTCACAGGGCCCACACATTTCTGGGCGTCTAGAAACACATTATACGATGTATATATTCACTTCTGTAATTCACATTTGGTAGCAGATATTCACATCAAGTATTCGTAAATATTACTATATATTTTTATATTACTATTATATTACTATTTTAGAATTAGGGCCTATGTAATAAAATAATTCTTATTACAAATTATTATTAAAAAACTAAAAATATAAATGATTTTTAAAAAGCTGTTTCCTTACAAATTACAACACAAACTTTGAAATAATAAAATGCTGTACAACAATAAAACACTTTGTAAAGTATGATGCACAGAGACACAGAGCTAAAAATGTAATGGCTATACTGACCGACTGATTTTTACGCTTTTAGAAGGTTGACATTCATTGTTTTTCGCTAACCATTCGTTAAGGGGATACACAAGACTTCGTTACCCTGGTACCGTAACAAGAAAGTTTATTTTTAGTACCTTAAATCGTCGATTGAGTCGAAGAAACCTGAAAACGAGAAATCTCGTCTCCCGGCCACAACGTTCGGATTGCTAAAGACGAGAATTCTCGTCTCCCGTACGCAATGTGTTAATACGATTCACATTATCGACTAAACATTTTAAAGTAATTTATTGGTACGTTATATGAAGTGATAAAACTGCCCGAAGAATTTTCAATTACACGATATACTTACACTGCATAATATAAAATGTCGCAGTAGCAAATACCATTACAAGCATTTTACATGATATTATGATAGCATAAATACAAGTACCACGAACTCATGAAAGGACATAATGAAACATACAGTTAATGTCTATATTACAAAAACATAATTAAAGCAGACAATTATAATTTACGAACAGGGGAGATAGTATGAAGCATAAAGCATACCCTATGAGTTTTTAAACCAATCTTTTAAATTTTTATAGACAGTGTAAACTACAATGACAGGAGTAACAACGAGCTACGAAAATAAGTGTTAGCTTTTTACAATTTATTTGTAAAATACAGTGTTATTACATTGTGGCATTAAAAATTCTTTTAAAAAAAGGTGTCATTAATATGTTTGTCTCCGTTGTATACATGTGGCAGCGAATATATCAGGTGCACCGGTATGAAGTGAGCGTTAAGATACAAATGTGTCGACAGGGAACATTTGTTACGAACGAGCCATAATTTTTTTTTGTTTGGTTGGTGTAACATCTGTCAAACATATTTAATATACATCAAGTCACTGAACAAACAACATCATATTTTTTCATCGTGTTATAAATGTCGATTTTTTGACCAGAAAGTGATGATTTGCGGAAAGTATTAATTTTTTGTTTGCATTTGAAAAAAAGTGCTGCAGAGTCGCATCGAATGCTTGTCGAGGCACTTGGTGATCATACTGTATAAGAAGCAACATGCAAACGATGATTTCAACGGTTCAGAGATAATGATTTTGATGTGAGAAATAAAGAACGTGGAAGACCACCAAAAAAGTTTGAAGACGCCGAATCGCAAACAATATTGGACGAAGATGATACTTTGAGTCAAAAGCAAATGGCGGCAATGTTAAATGTTGCATAACAAACAATTTCTGACCGTTTAAAAACTATGGGAAAGATCCAAAAATGTGGAAAATGGGTACCACATGAATGGAATGAAAGACAGATCGAAAACCGAAAAAACACTTGTGAAATTTTGCTTCAAAGACACGAAAGAAAATAAGTTTTACATCGAATTGTTATTAGCGATGAAAAATGGATATATTTTAAGAATCCTAAATGGAAAAAATCATGGGTTAATCCGAGACAACCATCAACATCGACCGCAAAACCAGATCGATTCGGCAAGAAGGCAATGCTCTGTGTTTGGTGGGATCAGAAAGGTGTGGTGTATCACGAGCTTCTAAAACCTGGTGAAACTGTTAATACTAATCACTACAGACAACAAATGATCAATTTGAACCATGCATCGATCGAAAAACGACCAGAACGACAATGCACCTGCACACAAAGCAAAACCAGTTCAGGATATAATCAAAGCACTTGGCCAGGAACTGCTACCCCACCCGCCGTATTCACCAGACTTGGCCCTTTTCGACTACCATTTGTTTTCATCGATGGGACACGCATTGGCCGATCAGCACTTCGATTCCTACGAAGAAGTCGAAAATTGCGTGTCCGATCGGTTTGCTTCAAAAGACGAACATTTCCATGGGCGTGATATCTACAAATTGCCAGAAACGTGGTCAAAATGTGTAGAAAGCAATGGTCGATACTTTGAATAAAATTTTGTTACTTTCCCATCCAAAATTGGTGTTTCATTTTCACAAAAAAACGCTCACTTCATACCGGTACACCTGATATACGCCTTTCATAGACAAAAGATCATATCACTCGATCTAAAGCGATGAAGTATTACTATATTTCATCGCTTTAGATAAAATTAATAATCTCACTTGAAAATCTTAGTTTCATGTTGAGTATCTTTAACATACGGTATTATAATTATTTTACACGTATAAATCATCACGGATACATATATACACAAATCCATTTTTCCTAACATATACTATTTGGATTGACAAATTAACCCGATTTATTTTAAAGTTCAAATTATCGTGCCAGTAGAAATAACCGGTCAATCATATGTTTAAAAAATTATCCAAGTTTGAGCCGTGGTATTTTCCGAGATTTTCCATTATTTTGTTGCAACGTATATATCAATATATTGGACAATATAAACATATAACATAATCTACTTACTTTTTACGTATGTCCTCTCTTTATTTTTTTTTTTTTTTCTTCTTCTAAGAAACGACTGACCGGTCATATTGACGACTTAGATAAATTTAGTGACATCTAAATATATCTGAAAAATGACGTAAATTTACTGTTAAACTTTTATACCGCATTTATTACAACTCTGTTTGAGAAAATATTTTTTATCGTTTTCCGTTGCCCGAAAGATATATCAAAGTCATGAAAAATGATCTTGAGGATCAAAATATATTTTGCTATTTCCATAAATAGCCTTTGAAAGTGACCGAATTAATTTCAATGCGTAGCATCCTAGACGTACGCTTTAATCTAGGCTCTCTTCTCCACATTTGTAAATCCTCCTTAACATCGTAGGGTCAAGGCGGAGCTAATGGCCCAGTGGGACAAGTGGGCCAAGGACCAGGTTCTCAGCAGGGCCCCGGTGGGCCAATGATGTCCGGACAAATGGGACCGAATGGACCTCAAACCGGATCTCACATGGTTCAAGCCGGTCCAAATCAGATAGGATCCAACGGCCCTGGACAAATGGGACCTGGGGTACCCGGGCAAATGCCTCCAGGTGGACCAAATCAGATGGGTCCAGGTGGTCCAGGTCAGATGGGTCCGAGTCACATGGGACAAGGTGGTAGCGGTCCGCCTGGAGGTCCTCACATGGGTCAAACCAGTGGTCCAGGACAAATGGGTCCTGGGAGTAACACCGTTTCAGGTTCTCAAATGGGTCCTGGTGGTCCTCAGAGTTCACAGATGGTTCCGGGCGGAGGTAGCCACATGAGTGGTCCTCCGGGGCACATGAACTCCAGTGGTCCTCCAGGTCCAAGTCACATGAACTCCAGCGGTCCTCCGGGTCCAGGACACATCAGTTCAAGCGGCCCCCCTGGAGGAGGACACATGAACACTACCGGCCCACCTGGAGGTGGGCATATAAATTCTAGTGGACCTCCTGGCCCAGGACATCTAAACAGCGGAGGTCCACCAGGGTCAGGAGGGCACATGAACGCCAGCGGTCCTCCCGGAGGGCATATGAATTCCAGTGGTCCGCCAGGAGGTCACATGAATGCCAGTGGCCCACCAGCAGGACACATAAATGCCAGCGGTCCTCCAGGGGGACATATGAACAGCGGGCCACCACTACCGAGTCACATGAATACTAATGTTCCGCCTGGATCAGGACATATGAACACCACTGGACCAGGCAGTCACTTGGGTCCTGGTGGGCCGGGCCAAATTCCACCCGGTGGTTCTACTGGACACGGTATAGGCCCAGGGGGGCCTAATCAGATGGGGCCAGGGGGACCTAATCAAATGGGCCCAAGTGGACAAGCTCAGATGGGGCCCTCGGGGCAAATGGGACCAAACGGGCCCAACCAATTGGGACATAACGGCCCTTCACAGATGGGCCCTAATGGACCTGGACAAATGAATATGGCAGGTCCAACTGGTCAGATGGGAATGAATGCACCACCTGGAGCTCAAATCGGTCCTGGAGGCCCAGGTAGCGGTCAAATGGGTCCTGGAGGACCAAACTCGCAGATGGGAACTAGCAGTGGTCCTACAGCGCAGCTAGGACCTAACGGTCTCGGACAAATGGGACCTGGAAATGGTCCTGGAAATCAGATTCCTACAGGAGGCGGTCCTATGGGGCCTGGAAGTGGACCTGGTTCGAACAGCGGTCCTGGTGGACAGATGTGTCCTGGAAACGGACCTGGTGGACAAATGGGTCCCGGAAATGGACCTGGTGGGCAGATAGGCGGCCCAGGAAGCGGTAACGGCGGACAGATAGGTCTTGGTGCTGGAGGTAATAATCAAATGGGCCCGGTGAATGGTCCTGGTAGTGGACAGATACCCCAAGGTAACGTGCCTGTAGGGCAAATCGGACCAGGAAGCGGTCCCGGGGGACAAATAGGGCCGGGAAGTGGACCCGGTGGGCAAATGGGCCCTGGAAGTGGATCAGGCGGACAAATGGGGCCCAGTTCTACACCTGGAAGTCAGATAGGTCCTGGAAGTGTATCAACGAGCCAAATGGGACCGGCAAGCGGTCCAAATTCGCAATTGGGACCAGGTGGTCAAATTGGACCAAGTGGGCCGGTTGGACAAATGGTCCAAGGTGCTCCAACGAGCCAGATGCATGGTGCGCCAGGAAATCAAATAGGCTCAGGAGGTCCAGGCGGTCAAATGGGACCAGCAGGTCCAGGAAGTCAAATGGGAGGAGGACCAGGAGGTCCAGTCAGTCAGATGGGCCCTGGTGGGCCGAACAGCCAGTTGGGTCACGGAGGACAAACGAGCGGACAGATGGGACCCAATGGACCAACAGGACAATCGTCATCAGGTCAGATGGGACCTAGTACGCAGGCGCAAGGTCAAATTGTGTCTGGTAGTACAGCTCCAATGGGCCCAGGTACACCGGTTAATCAGATGAGTCAAACCGGCCCAGGTCAGATAGGGCCGCCCGGTTCTGGCCAGGAAAACTTGAATGCTCTGCAAAAAGCAATCGACTCTATGGAAGAAAAAGGCCTGCAGGAAGACCCACGGTACTCTCAATTGTTGGCCTTGAGAGCTCGGCAAGGTAGTGGCATGGGCGACAAGCAGACCTTTAGTTCTCAGCAGTTGCAGCAATTACGGTACGCTCGTTATTCATCATTGAATAATCATTTACATTTGAGGTCTTGATGTCGATGAAGTGGAATGGTATACGGTCACAAAGATATTTCAATGTTCTTACTGTTAGCATAAAACCAAACGTGATTTGCCTGCATAATGAAAAACTACCATTTTATCCCCAACAGCGTGCAGATAATGGCATATCGATTACTGGCAAGGAATCAACCACTATCACAACAACTAGCCCTAGCGGTTCAAGGTAGGATACGATCACAAACTCTTTCGAGTTATTTTGCTTAAACTTTTGCTATCTGGGTGACTACTCTGTCTTTTGTATGGCTTTATATGGCGCTTGTATTGTTCATAGATTTTTCGTTGCTTTCAATATAAGTTTATTACATTATTTTTTTATGTAATATTTGCTACTAAATATAGTAATATATATAAACATAGTATATACGTAAACACCATAAAAAAACGTTTTTTCTACCACTGAATAAAGCTTCTGCATTGATATTCTATATTACTTCATGTAATAAAATGTGATTATCTTTTTATATCATGATTACTATATTTATTTGTATTTTCGTTATCAATTTTCAGCACCCTTGTCTCTATTTGTCTATGTCTATTATGCTACATTATTAGAATTTGTATGTAATATCGCAGTTTACTTATTACGGATATGCAAAAGTAGAGTAGAATGATCCTGGTCGGGGCGTTGATCAGTAATGGATGTAAATAGGTGGAGCACCTCCTCCTCCTCCTCCAGGTATGGCTCAGCGTCCTATAGATCCATCTCAAGGTCCTGCTACTACTGCAGGACCACAAATTCCAGGGCCAAACGTGATAGGGCCTGCGGTTGCTCCGAGGCCGGGATGCCAAACTCCGCAACAGCAGCAACAGCAACAACCACCGCAGCCGGGCGCAAAGACCAATAGAGTAACGAGCGTCGCCAAACCAGCTGGTTTAGACCCTTTGCTGATATTGCAAGAGCGCGAAAATAGGTGACTGAAAGATATAAATTGATCCACATACCATTGACCTTTACAATGTTCTCAATTTTGGTGACGCCTTTCATTTGGCCCAATAAAGCACTCGCTTGCATCGGAAAATTTTTCAACCAATTTATGTCCTTAATTTTCTATGCAAAAAATGAATACTTTATACTGAATTAGATTTACGGAATTTCTTACGCAAGAATAATGAAAGTTACTAATGATAATCATTTCCAACAACTTTAATATTCGATGTCTACGTCAACTTTCTTGATAGAAATGAATTTCCCCACGCGAATGATTACATCTCCAATAGTGCCTTATCAGCACTATACTTTTAAATATGACTTGTAGAACATAAATTCGGTTTTATACAGTACTTGTTACATGGCCTATGTTAAATGATCATAATATTTACGATTCATGTTAAAAGAAGTAACAAGACATTTTGAACTGATTAAAGTTATAACCTAGCAGTGGATAGACAGCATGGTCAACAGTTTACTCGAACAAGAATGCTATTTCTACTATTAAAGTTCAAACGATTTACTCCGACAAGAATGTACATATTACATTGATATAATTACATCTTACATTTTAACGAACGTTTTGCGAGGTACATCTTATATTTGTCACGAACTATTTATTATATTCTTGTTTGTAAGTTTTAGAACAAACGTAGAAAAATTAAATGATCTTAAAAAATCGATAACAAAATTATTCAATCTTTTGAGAGTTATTAGCTTATGAAAATGTAATACATTTAATATCATAATATAAATCTAATTGTGTATAAGTAAGTGAAAACTTGCACTAATCTATTTGACTGCAGTAATGCTTAATAACTCTTTGTATTAATTTAATTATTCTAATTATAAACCATTATACGGTTCTGTATGTGCTATAGGTACAAATTCTACAAGGCACAATTCGAATTGTAGATGCACTTCATAGATTATTTTTCTAATTCATTTTATGTTTTGAATTTACATATCATTCTGTATCAACAAAGTATTTTAATAAGTCAAATGCGAACAATAAACAAACTAATTATATAAATAACAAACAAGTATAAACAAACACCTCACTATACGTATTTTTACTATCTATCGTATTAGAAATTTGCACAACTTGCATTAATTCATGTTGACTATAGAATCTTGCTTAAATATGTAAGATGTCAATATTTATAAATAGACATGTACATTGTGTTTTCATTGTAAAAACTACAATTTCTTGTAATAAGTAGTGCAATATTTTATTTCACAACAGAGTGGCAGCACGTATTGCATTACGAATGGAACAGCTCAGCAACTTGCCAACAAATATGCCTGAAGACCTTCGTATCCAGGCGCAGATCGAGCTAAGAATGCTTCGTGTATTAAATTTCCAACGACAATTGCGTTCAGAGGTACTGACTTACCATATTCCATTAAGTAACGCAATAACTCCACATTTGAAATTAATTTCAGATCATAGCCTGTACAAGGAAAGATACTACATTAGAAACAGCGGTGAACGTCAAAGCATACAAGCGCACAAAAAGGCAAGGTTTGCGGGAAGCCAGGGCCACCGAGAAGTTAGAGAAACAACAAAAGTTAGAAGCAGAGCGTAAACGTAGGCAGAAACACCAAGTATGTATTTCTCCTGTTTCTTTATGACATCTTACATTAATGTTAGAGTGAATTTAACTAATACACATAGGCAGAGAAAGGATTATCCATCTTTTACTTTAAGATGAATGTGAAATTAACTAACCTATAGAAATTTAATGATGAATATTATTTTGCATAATATATTCACCTAAAAAAAATGTGTGTGTGTACCATCTTAGTACCCACAAATCAAGATATAGACCTTACAGACTTTGCTACATATACCTTGTATCGTTGCTTTAACTTTCTACGTGTAATACAATTAACACATCTAATAACATCCTCATTTTGTAAAATAAATTTTTATGTTAGAAAATAATATTGATGAGAAGGAGTGTTTCCCCAAAATTTGTTTTTTTTTTAATATTATGTCTACTGATAAACCCAAGCGTGCAAAATCTGCTACATATTGATTTCTAGTTTAAAGTATTCCTAAATACTACACAGTAGGAGTATAAGACACCAAGAAGAATAATAGTAATTGTTTAAAAGCTGCCCCCTTTAATTCTACCATCATAGGCAACTACTTAATCTGCTTAGGTCTAAATTCGACCATGTATCGTTACACTGCGCTCCTTTGTAATTCTTACATTTCCTTATAGGAATTTCTCACATCGGTACTTCAACATGGAAAAGATTTTAAGGAGTTTCACCGGAACAATGTGGCCAGATTGGCCAGACTTAATAAAGCTGTGCTTAACTATCATGCAAATGCAGAACGCGAACAAAAGAAGGAACAGGAACGAATCGAAAAGGAACGTATGCGTCGTCTAATGGCAGAAGATGAAGAAGGTTATAGGAAACTCATTGATCAGAAGAAAGATAAGCGTTTGGCCTTTTTGCTGTCTCAGACTGACGAGTACATTAGTAACCTTACTGAAATGGTTAAGCAGCATAAGATTGAACAGAAGAGAAAGCAGGTTGAGGAACAAAAGCGAAAAAAGGTAAAAAAATATTTGTAATATTCAAAGGATGTGGATGATCAATTAAAGGAGATCTTCGAACCTGCAATAAATTTACTCTCGGATTGGAATAAACATATAATCATCTAAACATTCTATCAAGCAGTGCTATATTCTATCAGCACAGTAGAATTACTAACATTCTTCCCTCGAGCAGTATCCCAATATTTAAAGTGTTTTTTTTACATCAGAGTATGCTCCATTTTTTTTGTGAAGAATTACAAGAATTTCAGCATACAGCAATCTTGCAAAAATCATCTACAAATAGTAAATAATAAGCATATATGAAGAAATGTAAAAAGAAGGAGCAATTGCGCTGGTTAGCACTTTTCATGTGCATATTCTTGTAACTACCCCCAATATAGGAATGGTTAATTACCGAATTAATTATTCTTTGCTTGTACCTAATTTTTCTCTTACATTTCTCTAAATTTTACTTGAATTTTATATGTGCATGTTATCCGATCTTTAATATCGATTTTATATACAAGGAATAATTTATACTAATCTATCTAATGGTAAAAAAATCAATCAAGAATTTATGATAACGGCGACGTTTTCCAAAATAAACTTTATTATTTGAAATTCAGATTTAAAATCATTCTAAATACAACTTTATCTTATGACTGATATTCACACTTAAAAAAAAAAGAAAATGCTATTCCTACTATTAAAGTTCAAAGCTGGTTTTAATTTAGTATACTTTGTTTCGTGCGATTTTTTATCAAATTATTGTAAACTTTATAACATCGCTTAGAGCTCAAATGCACTTCTACTTAACAGTATTATAACATCTACTAAAGTTTCATAAAAACCGTTAAATAATTAAAATTGTTTGACTATTTTAAGCAAAGCATTGTGCCTTTTGTTTGACACAATTCACTATGCAAATATAATGAAACGTACACGCAATAATTTCTACAAAGTATTTATTATATTTATTAATAAGGATTAGGGCTACTTTGCAACTATATACTATGACTGTATCTTCAGAACAAATTAAACTGAACTGACATTAATTAGAATTTTTGACAGATTTACATTTTATCCTAACAGTGTAACTGATACTTCTACATGTTCATATATGCCATATAGTGATTAATTATACATACATATGTTTATCGTGGATTGAAGGAATCTTCCATTTTTACATCCTCAGCCAATATTATACATAAATATATTCATAAATCTAGAATTTATTTACTTTACATTATACAATCACAATTATGCAAAACACGTAAGTGTTTTAAAATCTTTGAAGGAGAATATTCTTATTCAGCTTTGCTTTATAAGATTTTTAGATCTGATAGAAGTAAATTTATTACTCCTGTTTAAGCAAAAGAAAAAGAAGTTACAAGATGCTGAAGGTGGTGAGGACGGTTCATCCAACGACGATACTCGTGTTGGAGTAATAGAAACATCAACCGGTCGCACGCTAACCGGAGAGGAAGCACCCATGATGAGTCAATTATCTGCATTTTTAGAAGCTCACCCTGGTTGGGAACCTATTGATTCTGACAGTGAAGACGATGATGACGATGATGAGGATGAAAATGAGAACGACAGTGAGGATAAATCTGTTTATTGCAAATATTTGATATATATTCGCTTATTTAACACTTTGCTTATTGTTTGGTTTTGTTTGGTACATGGAAATATTTGTTCTTGGTCATAAAACAAATTATAAGAATTTGCTAGTACACACTTATAGTGATCCTAGGAAAAATCAGTTAATAGGCCATTGGATAATAAACACAACTGATACAAAACTCCGCTCATTGGTTACATGTTTATGAATGTCAATTAATGAATCACCAAAAGATTATATTTGTGTAAAAACTTTAATCCTTATAAAAAAATTGTACTTTTTATGTTGTAAAGAAATTTGTGCACAATTACATATCATATAGATGACCTGACAAATTGATTATAACAATTATTCTTGATAACCAAATACTCGTTGAACATTAAATACATATTGTCATTCTATTTTTTGCACAGATAAAGAAAAATCTACGGGAGATTCTGAAGAAGAGAAAGTAAAAAAAACTATTCATAAGGCAAAAGTCGAAGATGATGAGTACAAAACGGAAGAGCAAACGTACTACAGCATTGCTCACACAGTTCATGAAGTTGTTACAGAACAAGCATCCATCATGGTCAATGGAAAACTAAAAGAATATCAAATTAAGGTACTTATTTTGCTAGAATTTTTTTATGATACTTTTTCTTGTTGTACGATAAAATACATAATGTTATTAGGGTTTGGAGTGGCTTGTATCTCTATTCAATAACAACCTGAATGGCATTCTTGCGGATGAAATGGGTCTAGGTAAAACCATTCAAACTATAGCTCTAGTAACATATTTAATGGAAAAAAAGAAGGTGAATGGTCCATTTCTCATCATTGTACCCCTATCGTGAGTCTTTTTATCTTTTCGTAAAATGATAATAACTCTATAGGTTACATGAAAAATACACAAATTTTTAAACATAAACAAAACTTTAAAAATATATTCTTTATATGCCAAAAATTTGGGAGCATGTTTGGTTTTAAATGAGATAGTGAGTCAAATTTCGTATACAGACAACAGATGGACATTTGGAACAATTTATCTAAGATAATGGGACAAAGTTGTATCACAACTGTAGGAAATAAACGTATTAAAATACATTAGGATCGCACTTGAAATACTTTAAAACTTTAAAAATATTAAATGAAAATACTAAAAACTTACTTTAAAACATTATATATTCGTATACATGTTGATATAACTTGTTTTTTTACTCAACATACAAAAAATATTGTACACGTTTTAATCAATTATTATAGACATTACTAACATTACATTTATTGCTAACAGTACTTTATCAAATTGGGTCTTGGAGTTTGAAAAATGGGCTCCAAGCGTGGTAGTAGTGTCATATAAAGGATCACCTGCTGGTAGAAGAGCTATACAATCGCAGATGCGAGCCACAAAATTTAATGTTTTGCTCACCACATACGAGTATGTCATAAAAGATAAAGGTGTGTTGGCTAAGCTTCAATGGAAATACATGATCATTGATGAGGGCCACAGGATGAAAAACCATCATTGCAAGTTAACCCAAGTATTAAATACACATTATTTAGCCCCTCATCGATTATTGCTTACCGGCACACCATTGCAAAATAAGCTGCCCGAACTCTGGGCACTATTGAATTTCCTACTTCCATCGATATTCAAATCTTGTAGTACTTTTGAGCAATGGTTCAACGCCCCGTTTGCTACTACGGGCGAAAAGGCGAGTACTGTATAAGTGTAATTACACTTCACTACTGATATGGTCTAGTAACGTGTATCTTGCGTCACCACAGGTCGAGCTAAACGAGGAAGAAACTATTTTGATTATTCGACGATTACATAAAGTATTACGTCCTTTCCTACTCCGACGCTTGAAAAAAGAAGTCGAGTCCCAATTACCCGACAAAGTAGAGTATATAATAAAGTGTGACATGTCCGGCCTGCAGAAGGTTCTGTACAAGTAAGACGTTTTTAATTACTTTATCGATGTAATTTGTATTAATGTCGATGTATACAAAAAAATCGATGCATACGATTCTCCCAATTTTTTAGACATATGCAAAGCAAGGGTGTACTCTTAACCGATGGATCCGAGAAAGGAAAACAAGGCAAGGGTGGTGCTAAAGCTCTGATGAACACCATTGTGCAACTTAGGAAACTTTGCAATCATCCCTTCATGTTCCAAGCTATCGAGGAAAAATATTGTGAACATGTTGGTACACAAGGCTCCGGTGTTATTACAGGGTACAGTTTCACATGATGTATTGTAATATTCGATGTACAGTGTAACACACTCATTCGTTTTTTACTTCCAGACCTGATCTATATCGTGCATCCGGAAAATTCGAACTTCTGGATCGTATTCTTCCCAAGTTAAAAGCAACCAACCATAGGGTATTATTATTCTGTCAAATGACGCAACTAATGACTATCATGGAGGACTATTTAGGTTGGAGAGGGTTTATGTATCTGCGGTTAGACGGTACAACGAAAGCCGAGGACAGAGGAGATTTGCTTAAAAAATTCAACGATCCTGGATCAGAATATTTCTTATTCCTGTTATCAACTCGCGCTGGTGGCTTAGGCTTAAATCTTCAGGCCGCTGACACTGTCATCATCTTTGACTCTGATTGGAATCCTCATCAGGTAAATAGAGAAACTGAGAGTTTCGTGTAATCACTTCCCGTGCAATGTATACACTATAAATCCCGTAACAGATATTTATCTTAACATATCAAAAACAGGAGATACATAGTGATGTTTTTTATTTCTATACGTTAAGTGTTTTACTTTAAGAACTAAACATTACTATCAAATAGACAAATTTCAATATGATCATTGAGAATTGTAAATCAAATGTGATTGACTCTTTTTCAGATGATATACATTAATAATAATAGACTATGATTATATTTTGTATAAAACCTAAAATGATAATTCCTAAAATCATTAATAATTTTAATCATCATATGCAATCAATCTTTTCCACTGCTTTAAATTAAAAAAGATATGTGTTTTCCAATTATTCGTGGGAGAACAACTACTTAATAACTAAAGATAAAAAAAAGTATGGACAGTAACTTTAAAAAATGTTTCGTTACAGGACCTGCAAGCACAGGACAGAGCTCACAGGATTGGCCAAAAGAACGAAGTACGCGTGCTCAGGTTGATGACTGTGAATTCTGTGGAAGAGAGAATCCTAGCCGCTGCTAGGTACAAGCTAAACATGGACGAGAAAGTAATCCAGGCGGGAATGTTCGATCAAAAGTCAACCGGGTCCGAGCGGCAACAGTTCTTGCAAAGCATTTTACATCAGGACGATGCCGAGGACGAGGAGGAAAATGAGGTGCCAGACGATGAAACGGTGAATCAGATGATAGCCAGAACCGAGGGTGAATTTGAGATATTTCAAAAATTAGATTTGGAAAGGAGAAGGGAGGAAGCAAAGCTGGGGCCAAACAGGAAATCGCGTTTATTGGAGGAAGCTGAATTACCCGATTGGCTGGTGAAAGATGATGACGAAGTCGAGAGATGGACATACGAGGAAGATGAGGACAGATTCCTGGGTAGGGGTTCTAGGCAGCGAAAGGAAGTCGACTACAGTGATAGTCTGACAGAGAAAGAGTGGTTGAAAGCCATCGACGACGATGGAGCGGAGTATGAAGAGGAAGAGGAAGATGATAAGAAGAAAAAGAAAACTCGAAAACGGAAGAAAAAGGGCGAGGAGGACGATGAGCCAATGCCAAAGAAACGACGCGGCGCTGGTGCATCGATTGATCCGAAGATGAAGCGAGCTATGAAGAAATTAATTATGGTGGTAGTAAACTACACTGACAACACAGATGGTAGGCTGCTCAGTGAGCCATTTATGAAACTACCCTCGAGAAGAGAATTGCCAGATTACTATGAAATAATCAAGAAACCATTGACCATCAATAAATTGCTGCAAAAGATCGAGGAGGGGAAAGTAAGTTTTATCTGAATAAAATATTTTTTACCTTTCTTCATCTATATCAGCAGTTCTTAAACTTACAGCAAGAATTCCTATAATTCAATGTGTATTTTGTTTGGACCAATAACATTTTAAATGATATGTTAGTTTCTAAAGATCGACAACATTCAAATTCAGAGAATTGAGAATTGAGAAAGAATAATATTTAAAAAATCATGTAGTATTGAAAAATGGATTTTGTTTAAACAATCTGAACACAAATAAAGTTACTCGATAGTAAGTCAGTTTTTGTTCACTACTTTGCTAATTGTCTTTTGTTTATACATGGAATACATTTTCCGTATTAATACATTATACAGCAGCAAAACATTCAAAATCACTGATGAAATTAATATTTTTAAATGTATGCTATATTTCTGAAATATATTGTAATAAAATAACGTTGTAATATGAATAATGTGAAATTTTGACGTTAAACATTACATTAAAAAGTACAATGATATTAAAAAATACAAAATAATTTGAATTAAAATACATATCCTATTTCTATTCTTAGTAAAAATGAAAAAAACTTCACAGCTATTAAATATTTCAAAGAACTAAATAACACATTCAGATATTTGTTATTTTATCATATATAATTTCCTCAAGTTAGTTATAAATATGTCTAATCCTGTTCTAATGAAGTCTGAGAAAATCTTTTTTATTTTTACAAATTTTACATATATATAACATTAGTTATTTACCTACATTAATTACATAAATGTAATTATATAATTTTTAACGTTGATTAAAAGAAAAACATTTTTTAAGGCTATTTATTTTGACGTTGCATATTTTTTCTTTTGGCCATTATTTTGAAAGAATTTTGTACTGTGTGCTGGTTAAATGGAAAGTAAACCCATATTCACTCTACATATATCATGTTAATATTACATTTTTGCATACGATAAAGTAAGAAAATATTTTGACATGTACAAGCTGTTCTCGTGATATGCATAATTACAATCTCAATTCCATATTTTTGCAATACTTCTCATAATTATATTAAATTACACATCCCATGGTTTGGCGGATGAAAGATTAAGTACTGCTGTCATGTATGTATCTTTGTTAAATAGACGTTTGTGTTTCAAGTATTCTGACTTCGACGATCTCGAGAAAGATTTCATGCAACTCTGTAAAAATGCCCAAATTTATAATGAAGAGGCATCTCTGATACACGAGGATTCCATCGTATTACAATCAGTTTTTACGAATGCACGGCAACGCCTCGAAGAGGAGGGTAACAATTCCGAAGGGGATGATAAAGGTTTCATATTTAAATTTTTATTAAGATGAAGGTAAAAGAGGAACTAGATTTTATTTTTGTATACACTCTTGTTTTTTTGGCTGTTTTAGATGGGGAGGATGGGTCAGATGCGGATTCTAGTGTACGGATGAAAATAAAGTTCAAAGGAAGGAAGGGCGAAGGTAGAGGGGGTCGTAGGAAACGAGTAACGAAAAAGTATATATCGGATGATGACGACGACGCCGATGATAATTAAGAATTATATATGATTTTTTAACGTATGAGAAAATGATAAATAAGAAGCGTTTGATTATTTATCTAGTGTTAAAATAGCGCATTGTGTCCATATGAACAACTGTTATAGTTAAACTTTACGAAAGTCTACTAATGTATGACCGCAAATTGTGACTTGATTATAGTATCAAGGTACTATTGTTAATCAAGTTTTAATGTGGTATATGATTATTAGAGACGATTGAAGGGCAGATTTACAATTCAGTATAGACTTATACTTTATGCCAATATCATAATAAAAGTGGAATATGTAAACTGTAGTGTATGACAGTCTTATATTTGAGGTGAATACACATGTGGCCGATATTGCTGCATGGTAAGCAATGAAACATAAAATTAAGAATTGGCGGATATTTTTATTTTAGTTCTGAAATGGTGTAATAAAGCTCGATACTATATTAAATTTTACTATATACATATAACATACATATATGCATACATGCATACATACATACATATATCCTTTCTACCAAACAAACTTCCATGAAGACTATATGAAATGCGTATAAATCAAATATACTTTTGCTGTCCTAATTATTTGTATCTTAAAGCGACCTCCATGTTCATAACAATGAAAATGTCTGATAAAGATATTTATACAGTAAATGCAATATGTTTAATGAGGCATGATAATGGTAAATGCGTGTTAATACAGTCTTTGCAGAATCGTTGTATAACGAAGTTTTAGTGTAATTGCGATGTTTTATGCTGCGCAGATGCCAATTTAAGACACAATTTAAAGCATGACATCTTAAACATTTCGGAGAATGTGAAATATGATTACGAATATTTTCCCAAAATCCTAATGGTATACCTTTAACGTAATATTGACTTAATTATTTATGCAATACTTTAAGCTGAATGTCCATATAGAAATAAATTTTGTTACGCTGCATTCATTTTTTACACTACCATATTACTCAAAATGTCAAGTGACCGATTAGACAACTAACAACAACTGCATCGAACTACATTACGATCTATGAATTTTTATGAGCAAACAATATTGTAATACAATTTAACAATATTTAGAAAAAAATAAAATCAAATTTACGAACAAAATAGTGTGCCAAGGGAATCAATAATTATGAGTACAGTGATGTAATGGATATACTTCCATATGATGGACTTAAGTTTGAATCCCATTTTTTTCATGTGACATACTATAGATCTGGCAGTTCGGAGTCCACCTTAAACAGTAGGTCCTAGACTCAATGACCTTAGCAGTCGGTGCTTGAACACTAATTAACAAGAAAAAAATTTGTAATTTAATTCAGACTCTCGATGGGAAGTACATAAGAAGAACATGGAATATGACTGTGGTGGTCTTAGGTGGCAGGAACCAACTAGTTCATGGACCTTATGATCAATACGCGCACTGCAAAAGCGCAGAAATGTATAATTATAGTTATAATATACATAGACATATTTACTGTTATTTATAAAAATGTGCAAACCTAACATTACAACATAATATTACTTATTATTAGTCTAAGAAGACGAGAAATGAATTTTTTAAAAATGAAAAATCTTTTAAAATTGCAAAAAAATGTCTTTTAAGAAAAAACTTTTGTATCAGATTTATTACGTATAATAATTCATGGCATGAAATAATTAAAAGGATTAAATCAAGCAGTTACGAGATACGGATGGTGGACAACAAATTATTAATCGCTTCTTTTCAGAACTATGGTACGGTTCTTGTCAGAAACAAAATTTGTTTTACATCGGCACAATCGATCAAGCAATTAATCCCTGCCGCTTGACACCACCATTTGTGTCAGTGCTGCCTGAATGGGCCTTTACTAAAGGTCTTTCAGTGCACGTCGGGCATTGGAACCTTACCTTACCTTACTGATCATCATATAGCATAGTGACAGACATTTGTGCGTAATATGAATTGTGATAAAGCTTATTCTAATATGAATTATAATGGTTAGCTTATCCATAAAAATACGATAATGCTCTAGAGTAGTCACCTACAATCCTCTTCAAGATGCTTTTTCGAAAATACGTACTGTGCCTGTAAATAAACACTAAAGAAAGTCATTCACAAAACGGTGTCTATTGTATTCATTTATTAAGTCCAACGTTAGCAGTTACAAATACTGCACTGCATAATAGTATTTTGGGACTACATTATGTTTAGTGTTAAATACCTTTATAGAGAATAATTTTCTATGAAATCGTATGTCATTACGATATGGCAGGATTAACTTTGATTAGTACATATTTGTCCGATTCAGAGGATGAAGAAACTGAACATTCAAATTCTTCTAATAAAATAAATCCTAGGTATGTGTTTTCAGATCATATTTTCAAAGTTTAGATTATGTTTGTACAGTAAAATCTCTTTTTGATGCATGAGACTGATGCACAAATTCAGTATCCAAATGCCGTTGATAAATAACGAGGTTAGCCTTCACAACAATGTGGTTTTCATTACAGTTTGCCTTTGCCTGAAAGTATCTCATCATGGAAAGGTGTTGTACACTTTGAAGAAGTGATCGATGATCCATCAAAGCATGAAGGACGGTCAAGAAGCTTCAAACACGAACGTGGAATTTGGGCAACCTTAGCTTATATCAATTGTAAATACCAAGTTGTATGTGATGTATTAACGAAAACAATTGTAATAAGATCTATGATTTTTGTTTTAGATACACCCAGTAAAGTTATGCATTGTTGGATGAATTCTGCATTAGCAGAACTGCCTGTGAAAGGTAATATATGTTTGCAACACTTCCATATTAGCGTTACACGAACATTGATCTTGAAATTTCATTGGATCGAATCCTTCGTGGATAGCTTGAAAAAACTTTGTGCCAACACGAAACGTTTTACTTTGGAGCTGATGGATATAAAGGTATACTGTAATGAAGAAAGGACACGCACATTTTTGGGAATACGTTGCTGCAATGGCGATGGCATTCTTAATTACTTTGTGAAAACACTTGATTCTTTGTTAACCGAATATGAATTACCACCATTTTATGAAGTAAGTGTTATAAATAGTGTCATGTTAGTTAGTGTCATAAATTGTTATTGATGAATATTAATCTCATAGAATATACACATACAAAATAAGTTTGTAATACATATTAAAATAAGTATGTTTCTTGAGAGTGCTTAACCCTTTTGTGTCGAGTGCCTAGTATATCAGGCAACCACACAGCTACCTGTGACCATGGGTACCACATATATCCAGGATCTGCGTAAAGACTTGTGGCTACGGATGCTGGAAATATCTGGTATTCATATAACGTGTATGCAAGTGCCATCTGTAGTCAATGATTAATTCTTTCTCTTTTCCTCATTATATATACCAAAAGGTAAAAACTGAAGCCAAAGATGTATAGTTCGTAGCAAAAATCATAAAAAAATCCAAATCACAATATGAGTAAAAAATTGTAATGTTAGCTTATGTATTACTAGTCACCACATATGAATATATTAAGTAATTTGCGTCATATCATTGAGTATATTAAAAATTTAATCATAAAGTCTTGTAAACATATAAATAGCTCAAGATATGTAAACTGTAATTGGTCTAATATTTTTAGAACAACTAATATTATTTTCACATAAATCGTTTCATATTAAAAGTGTACACTATACTTGTTATACTAGGACAACGATTGTTTTATTAAACACAGTTATTATTTAAGACTGACAAAAACGTGTATATAAAAACTACGCGCACTGTACATGTTTCTGGCACATGCTTTTGTTTAGTAATGGCACATTGGTGGACTGAACTACCAACACAAAAGGGTTCAAGGATGCTTGTCTATGCAATTAATACATTACATAAAATAGTAGTATATGTTTTTTATAGTTAATTATATTTTTTAGGAAGCTTCATACCATATCACATTTTTTTGGTGTCTTGGGGATGAAGAACTACGATTAAATAGAATTATACCTTCGCTCACAGCAAATTTTAATAAATTTCTCGCTAAGAATATGGATGAGAATTATGTACACATAAATGATTTACATTGTAAAATAGGGAATAAATTATATGTTTTTAAATTGAAAGAATAAATACAATCATATCTATTTTTGATAACATGAATATGAGATAGAATTATGTATATACATAAACACGTATTATAATTTAATTTTCAATTTGTAAAAGTGGTTTAATAATAGTAAGATTATGTAACATTTTATTCATAGTTCCTTTTCCTTGCCACAAATAAAACCAGTAATTACATATCTCGGGAAGCATAGTGGCAATAAAAGTACATTTTTCCGGATTTTTTATACATGTTTCAGGATTAGGACATTCTGTAATATTTGCACATCCACTGACATCTATATACATTAAAGTAGGCTTATGGTCTAACAACAGATTCACAGATAATACAGTTACATTGGTATTACCGCTAAGCACAAACTTGTTAAGATTTTGAGCTTTTGATAATATACTTTTTATATCAGTATCGGATAATTCACAACACGCAAGTTCTAAGCACTGTAAAATTACAAATGAAAACTTTTGATTGTTTATAATACCTGTAATTAAGGGACAGCGGTTGGGACATATTGTGTGAGATAAATTCAAATTTAACAATTGGCCTTGTAAAGAAGAAGAAATTTCGTCTTTTGTTAAAGAATTCCATGACAAGTCTAAATTTACAAGATTAGTAATATTGAATGGTATACGAAAACTATCTAATTGACAGTATCGTAAATTCAGTGTATGTAAATTTCTTAAAGGTAATAGCAGATCATGTAAAATTTCTGTACTTTCTAATTGCAATGGATTATAACTTAAATCTATTATCTTAATGCACAAGGGCAATTTCTTTAACTTGCATAAACATTTAGAATCTATATCACAATTTTGTAGATACAGTTCCTGCAAATTTAAATATTTTGTGAGACAGTTGTTTAACATTTCTCCCATCTTATGTAGATCCATACCGGATAAACATAAAACTTGAAGATTTATTTCATATTCCAACGTATATAGAATTGCTATATGTTCGTAAGCATTGCTTTGATTTTGTCTGAGACGAAAAATAGAAGTGTTTTCACATGTTTTCAGGCATTTTGTCATAAATGCTTGAGGCTCTGAAAATAGGAAACGTATTCATACAATAAGATTGGATTACAAAATAAGTATATAATATAGTATATATAGCTGTTAATAGCTAATACCAAATGAAAGCAGCATAATAACAAATAAAGCGTTTTTACCTCTTTTATGCGTTCTGCAGATGATATTATATCGTTCAATAATAGAAGGTATTTTTATATTTGATATTTCACATTTTACACAATTTATATCTTCTGCATCTTTGAGATTTTTTTGTATATTTTCGGCAGAAACGACCATACCATTAACAGTTTTCAAATTAAGTTTTACAGTACAGCCTGTTGCATCATAGAATCTATTTTGAGTATCAAGTAGAATATTTTGTATTAATTCCTCCCCTTTGCTTAAAACATCTAGTTCCATGTCAAACCTTTTCTCATCAACCAGTACTTGAAAATTCATTGATTTTGGACAAATCCTTAATTGTGAATCTAAGTTTATATCAGACATAGGATCTGGTGATGGAGTACGAGATTCACTTTCTCTGGTAAATCCAACCGATAGTAGGGATACTTGATGTTTCTTCTGGTCTTTTTTGTATTCATTAAATATACTGAAGTTTTCACTGATGTTACTATCATTACTTTCTTCACTAGTTGTCAGCATTGGCTTATCATTCTTGGGCATAATGTTAGTTTTTTGTCGTTTTACAATTTTATCACAAGTAAGATTAGCTGTATGCTTTCTTTTGCTGATGGTCAAAAAATCTCCTGATTTTCTTTTTGTATTTGTACCAATATCATCCTCTAACCAGTCATCTGTAAAAACTTGTTCACTATTCAGTAATGGTGTTGTTGTACATTGCATATGTGAATGGTTGGCAAACGCCTTAGATAAATCTGTCCTGTGCTTCAATCTAGCTATAGTTCGTTTATAATCCTCTCCTGCTGATGTTTTCTCAAAGTCATTCTTCACCGCATCTACCTTGTTATCCACTAATTTGGGCCAAACATTCTCTGCATTTTTGTCTGTCTTTTTTTTCCTATTTGTACATTTTGGAATAACGCGTGATAATTCTTTATACATGAGATCGTACTCTGTTTGTTCATCAGTTGTTAAGGCATCGGCACGATTTTTCCACTCTTCTAAGCAATCCAAAACAGTGTCATTATCGTTCGTCTTAAGTACAGGATTAGCACCATATTCCATTAAAAGGCGCATTATCGATAAATTGCCACAGGAAGCAGCATCATGAAGAGGAGTAACGCCTTGACACATTGGCCCTCCTGGATTATTAACATCTGCACCACTGTCTAAGAGTAATTTTGTTACTTCCAGAAACCCATGGTTAGCAGCTTCATGAAGTGGTGTCCAACCAAAGTGGTCTGTAATGTTTATTGGGTGGCCACCCTCCAAGAGTTTCTGTACATAATCAACATTACCATTGATGCAAGCAACATGAAGTTCTGTTTCACCTTTCTCATTTCTTTTCAAGATTGGCCCCTTTTTGGTTCGCTTTCTAATTGTTCTTACAGTACCTTTTGCTTTCATTTCCTCTTCTACGTCAGATAAATCATCCAAGCAAATATCAGTACCAATTTTAAAATCTTCTAATTCACTTTCACTTTCTGTAACTGAGTGAGATTTTGACACCGCATCTAGCTTCTGACGTGTTTGTGCCGCATTCTCAAATTGTCCAGAATTTTCTAAATAATACCATAATTCTTTTAGGACAGAAATTTCTAGTCTAGTATCTTCACATTTTTTTGCATTTTCTAATGCCAGGTTGTAAGATTCACGTATTTTTGCATCAGGACATTTTGCTATGACTGATAAATCTGCTAGAAATAATGCAGATCTACATATCTCATGTGCATCTGTACATAACTGTAATTCTCTCTCCGCAAACTCCAATGCCTCATTGTATTGTCCAGCATCCTTAAGTGTTTGCGCTAAGCTTATTAAAGCTGCACCTGTAAATTTACTTCCACTTTCTTCTGCAAAATACAGCATTTGACGATAATAATATATTGCTTTTTCAAAGCAATTTGCAGCTACAGCTGCATCTCCCAATGTTTCATACAATTTTAACTTTGCTTGTACATTGTTTTCTAAACATAATTTGTCCTCGGCTTGACATAATGTAACAGCTGAAAGAAATAAAGATTTGAATAAAGTATAGCGATGTGGTATTACAAATAGTTATCTTACAATGCAGCTATGGATATTTTCGCTACTTACATATTCTTAAAAACTTTTCGGTTTGGAGTGTAACATTTTGTGGTAATCCAGTCGTGACATAAAGAGAAACCAAAACTTTGCGTGATTCAAACCATTCTCCAGATTTTAATAACAATTCAGCTTTAAGAAGTTTAGCTTCTGCGTTTAAAGACAAATCATTGGTATTTGCAGCTGAATCAAAATGTTTCAATGCTTGTACAATATTGCATTGGCGTTCATAAATGCCACCTAAGGCAATCTGAGTTCTGTGTAAATCTTCTTGTAAATTATGAGTTGTGCACAATGTTGCTGCTTGTTCTATTAGACTGATAGCCTGTTCTGGCTCTTTTTGAACTTCCAATATCAATCCTAAATTAAGCAATAAACGTGCACGCATCATCATCATTTCTTTCAGCTCAATGTTGGTCTTCTTTAAACTAAAACCATTTAGGCTGGGATCAATCTTCAAACAAAATGAATATGTAAATAAGAAAAGAGAATGAATGTAATTATTACCTATTACAAAGATGTATGCTTTGTATATAAGAATCCTTTGCATTTGCTAAAGCTTCTTTTCTTTCTTTTGTATGTTCATCTAGGCTTTCAGCTAAGCAAAAATATGTGCGACCTAATGTGGCAAAGGCACGTTGTTCCTCTAAAGTATTGTTTATATCCTTTGCCCCTTCTATATGTAATTATAAGTAATGTGGTTATGTCGCAGTATTAAAGTCATATGTATTATTTCTTTTTATTTATATACAAGTATTTAATATACAAACCTAGATGTAGATTTTGATGCAACAATGCTTGTTCATAATCACCCAAATTGGCATATACTTCACCTATCATTCTATGGGCAACGGCCACATTTAGTTTATCCTGTAACTTTTCACACACTTCTAATTGCTCTAAATATTCTTGTAAGGCATTTTCAAGCTGGCCTGCCTCAAAATATGCATCCCCAAGCTCTTTAATATCCTCTGCTAACTGTTGCAAATTTGCAGCCTTCTTTGCACGCTGCTTTCTCTTCGTAAGTTCTAATACAATTATCAATTTAGTATTAATCAATTAAATCTTTTAACTTTGCATGGTATTAAGATTATTTAATTCCAACATGTAGTAACCAGATTATACTGTTTACAATTACTATGAAAAGACAAATCTGTAAATTGCACTTACTAGTTACATCCATATTACAAAACTTGTATACTACAATAAGCAACAATTGATATGCAATTTAAAAGTAATACAAAATGCGTAAAACTTTTCAAAGAAATACAATTTTTATCTACATTTAAACTGCCATCATATTCATTGATTACATATCAATATTGATATTTTGCTTTGGTGTTGGCGATCTGATGCTGCCATCTGCGAAAAGAACTTTTTGGTACAAATGGATCCATTCATTTGTTCTTTACCCCTCAAGGGGAGCAAGGAGAAGCTGGAATACGACCGTGGCGGTGTCAGGCGGCTCTGGCAAATCGGTCCAAATTTATAGACTCTGTGATCGACACGCGCGCTATTTACAAACTGCGCAGGAATGTATAATTATGGTTGTTACATATTTAATTGTATTATTCATAGATTCGTGCAAATACAACATTATGCAGTCGAATATAACTTATTGCTAGTCCAAGAAGGCGGGAAAAGAACGAAATATCTTTTAAAATCTGAAAAATATCTTTTAAGAAGAATCTTTTGCATCAGAATTATTACAGATAACGATGTCGTAACATTTATCGATTAAAAGGATTAAATCAAGTAGTTGTACGCGGACTGATTGTTAATTGTTTCTTTTCAGATCTATAATGCACTTTTTCAGAGTTGTAAAATGGTTCTTTTCGGGGTTATGACACGGTTCTTGACTGAACTACAATTTATTTTACATTGAAACAATTAACCTTTTGCGGTCGGAAGGCACCACTCGGGCGCCACGGCGATTGGCGCCACAGGTCGGATGCCACCGGAGCGGTGACAATCGGTCTTTATGTTAAATTTCGTTATTTCCAAACGATAGAAACGCAGTATTGGTTCTTGGAAAGGTTCCTTAGCTATTGATGTTCCTTTATATGAAGTGGCAAATCACACGTCTTAACGGAGATAAAGTTAGTTAAAAATCCTTCTAGGACTGTAGCTCTGAAAATGTTTTGCAACCTCAGTTGAAACTCGACGATCGCGGAGAAAGTATTTGGAAAATTTGTATAGTGTGGTTTTGATCGAACCCCGAGAAAAATGGATATTAGGAGTGAAATCAGTCCAGATAAACCAAGAATGCATCTTGGACAATGTGTTGTAAATTACCACGCGAAAGTAAAATACAGAGATTAGGTTTGCGAAATTATATTCTTAAAGGTGTAAATATAGATAAATTATCAAAATATAACGTTTTTGTAGAATAATTTATGTATAAGATTATTTTATTGTACCTATAAGGCGCTCGACACATTCGCGAAAATCGCGTTGACCTGCCACCTCGGCGACCGAAAAAGTCGACGACCGCAAAGGGTTAATAGTAGAGCGTAAAGGCTGGGTCGGGAGCTACGGTGGTGTAGTGGATAGAGGCTCAGACTGCCACGCGGCAGACCCGGGTTCAAATCCTGCCCATCACCTCTGGTTTTTCTATGTGATATGTATACCGTAGCTCTGGTGGTTCGGAATCCACCTTAAACAGTAGGTCCTAGGCCAAATGACCTTAGCAGTCGATGCCGAAAAATGAATTAAAAAAAAAAAATACCTAGCGGTCCCTTTTTTTTAAGCCTTTACCCTTGCGCCGGCTCATGCGCAGCACGCATGATTCACCGGTCGCCGACAGAATGCGACGCAAAAGAATTCAAATAAAGCTAGCGTGCCAGTTAATGTGTGACCGCACAGAGAAGAAGCGTGATTTCAAACGTACGAAAAGAAGAAGGGCAAAAGAACACGATATTAGCAAGAGATTTGACAGTATAGAATTTTGAACCACGTAATATTTTAATAAACTTTCTGTGATTTGTGTAGTTTCTGTGTTTTTAAATATTTCTTTATTTTGTTCGCCATCCGAGTCACTATGCCGAAAGCTCTTAATTTATTCACCCGAGGCCGTATTGACACTATGTGGCAGTGCAATACAAACGCATTAAACATTGCACGTTGCATCGGATGTCATAAAAGAACTGCACTCAAGTTGATCAATCGGTAGGAAGCAGACAAAACAGACTTGATAGACAAACGTAAGGTCAACCATCGCCCGCAATCTACATCAATCGAATAAGATTTATCTTTAATTAAACAAATAGAAGAAAATCTTTTTTTTGTGAGTTATCGCGCATCACATGCATTGAATATACGCATGTCACAGTCCACAGCACAAAAGGTGTTTGCACAAGGCGTACGTGCATTGCTAACGTCTTGCGTGCAAAATTATATTATCTGATAGACATCGATAATCGCGCTCGTATTTGCGCTGCAGCAGCTTAACACTGCGTCGCCGTAAAATTAGGATCAAACTATCTGGGTTGATGAAAAAGTATTTTGTTCGACAACCGATCGACGTCTTCATGCCTGGAAATCTGAAAAGCAGATGCCTGGAAATCTGTGATCAGATGTGGTTCCATATGGGCAAAGTGGGCGTATTACCTATGATGCATGGACGGATACGAATATATTAATATTTTAGAAAACTACCCAGCGTTCGTGTAATTTAAATTCGTGTAAAGATTAGTTCAAGATAATAATGTCGCACATTTCTCCCATATAGTAAAACATTGGTTTGCCCAACACCCTGAAATAGAACATTTCGATTGTCCAGCTGAATGCCCGGATCTCAATTTAATAAAGAATTTTTGGGCAGTAATTGTACACGGGTGAGATACTGGCCATGCGAAAAATAGAGTGCAATTTATAGCTCATGCTAAGAGTGAATGGGAAAACCTGAAGCAACGGCTGGAGCTTTTTTCACACCTACGCGAATCGATTGATCAAAGATTAATTCGGATAGTTGCTGGATACGGATGGTGCACCGTTTATTAATTTCCTTTTTCCAGGGCAATAATGCACTTATTTCCAAAGCTATAAAATGGTTCTTTTCAGAGCTGTTGAACGGTTCTTGTCAAAACCGCAATTGATTTTACGTTTAGCTTGTAACCAAAAAACAGTAAACAAAGTTCGCAAACCAAACAAAACAATAAACTTCTGAAAAAACAAGTGAATAAAAAAAATATAAAAGTATATAAAATCGAATCATCGATGTCTCATTTGCATTACTATATATTCGAACAAGCTGGAAAGGATCATTAAACTGTGTCGACATAACAGTATGAACAATCAAAAATAGCGCGAAACCATGTAGCCATGATACTATTCAAACGGTTCAGATTAAGTGTATATTTTACATGAAGGTCTTTTAAGGAATGCGCAACATTTTCTGATGATTTTTTATTCTAAATATTTTGTGTTCAATTACGCATAATGTTAAGTAGGTCGATGTTGTAATATGGTCCTTAGAATTTGACAAGAAGTAAAGCTTTGAATTTTTACAGAAGAAAATTTTTATTTTATAATTTTTTCAAAAGCAAGCCGTTAAATTGTACTTAATTGTACATTGATTTGTACTTATAAATGTACAAAAAAAATTTTGTTCCTGCAACTGGGACCTCGAAAAGTATAAGTATAGCCCTGTCCATGTTTCATTTCTCCGTCGATAGGAGCGTTAACTTCACTGCATTTATGAGAAAGGTTAAATAACATTTCTGCCTACAATTTTGAATGAAACGCATAACAATCGTGATATTTGTATTCAAAAAAATTCGGCTCACCCGCTCTCAGAACCGGAATTTGACAAAAAGCTGAAACAAATTATTTCTACCATGAGAAAGTCTTCGTTTATTTTTGAGGAAGTTTGAGCCTATTTTTGGAAACCCGTTTTGAGAGCTTGTTCCGACACCTTTACAGTATCTTCAAAAAAAAATTCATAATAAAATATTACGTTTTTACATTAAAAAAACATTTTGAAGGCTGCTTCGTCCAAATCTCCAGTCTCTGTCCCACACGTTGTTGTCGTATCGATTCGTCTCTTTCTCGCCGAGGTTTCTCAATTTCTCCGGAAGAGGCCCCCAAAATAAGCAGGACAAATCAGGGGTACGAACAAACTCACCCCTGTGCACCTTATGTTGTTAGCAGTTTGTTGGCAGCCCTGATTTGCCTCGCTGATTTTGGGGGTCTCTTGCGGAGAATCACAAAAGTTTCGGAAAGAAAGCACGAATCGACGCGACAAGAGCGTGTAATACAGGGAGCAGAGATACAAAGGATCGGTGTTAGAGTTTGCCGCTCGTTACGTGTATTTACTGAAAACACTATATCTCTTCGTGATTTTTGCTTTAAAACATGCATTACATTCCAGAGGTGAAGATAGTGCTGGCCGATTTTACAATTTCCTTGAAACTTCAATGGAAAATTAAAGTGCACGTGTCGTAAAAGAACTACTTTGTTTTGCCACTTTTTCAAAAAAGCTCAGCACTAGCTTCTTGTCCAAATTTTTCTGAATATAAATATCACAATTATTATGAGTTTTATTCGGAATTGAGAAAGCATACCTGCCAACTGATTTACGATAAATAAAGTGAAATCAGCACTTCTGCCGGAGAAGATCTGAAACACGGGCTGCGCTACATTTATACTTTTTGGAGCCCAAGGCGCAGAAAAAAAGTATTTTTTTAACACACTTATGCTAAGAAAGCGTAGTAATTGTGATATTCGTATTCGGGAGAGCTATGCTACAATCAACCAATAATTTGTTTTTGAAAAAGTTTCCAAACAAAAAGTTTCTTCCATAAAAACTTACACTTTTATTTTTTGTAA
>JBCFXI010000901.1:0-95108 GCA_038496175.1 Ampulex compressa
CATATTTGTTCCTATATTTCAAGGAACTTATAATAAATGATATATAAATTAAATTATCGATCTGACATCGGGCGCGCAATAATATTCATCAACGATCACTGGCAATAATAAAATAATACGATACCCGATTAAACATTACGATTAACATTAAACATTTAGCGGTGATTATACAAAGCCCCGCGCACGGTAATTTGCATCTAGCGCCTTCTAAAAATATTCACTCGAGCAAAGCGGTTCTCCCGCAATGAAAATAGCGTTCCTGCCTTTTCGCTCGGGGCTAATCCAAGCTTGCGTATTAATCATCAGGAGGATCCCAAGGATCACGTGGACGATGTTCCTCGTCCACGTTATACTTAGCTCGATGGATAGCTGTATTTACGGCCGACAGATTATGGTTAATGGGATATATTAAACTCACGGGAAGTCGATAAGTTTCGCACGTCGTGACCTTGATGAACCAGCGTCGTGCATCTGCAAACGGACTCCGACAGCTTCTCGGCGTCGAGGGTGGAGGTGTAACAGACTATCTCCCTTCCTGGCGACGTTCTCTGCTTCGGACATTCTGAAATCAAACGCAAACCTTGAATCAGTACGTGGGAATACTTCATAAACGTGTACATCGGACATTCGTTTTCTATATACCTGTATATATACCATTTTATTAATTAATTCTATATATATTATGCATATAGTCGCGAATATTACTGCAGACAGTAAGGCTGAGAATTTATCTTTTCGTCAATGGAATTTCGCATCTACATTTTTACACGTAACTTTGAATTTTCTTTCAATTCACCTTTGTATCTTTTTTTTTTATAATTTTTTTTATAATTTTCTATATTCTATTCTATATTCTAATTTCTTTTAATAATTTTCTATATTTTGATAAAAAAACATTTTTCTAATTAATTTCTGATAATAGTTTTCTATATTCCAAGAAAGAAATTCAAAGGTAAATTGAAAGAAACTTGAAAGCTATGTATAAAAAGCGTAGATGCGAAATTTCAATGACGTAATGATAAATTCTCGGCCTTACTGTCTGCAGTAATATTCCGAAACTGTTTGCACGAATGGTAGAAAAGTGAGGAGGTCCTAAAACTCTTAGTAATCCGCTGTACGTGGAGAACATAAACACTTGTTTTCGGTGATTATTTAACGATCAACGATCAGCTTGCCTGCGCGCCATTCCACAAAGCGGGGAATATATATTTATCCTGTCGTTTTTAGACGCACGTCGAGTAATAAGCGGCTAAGTACTCGCGCGAATTCCCGAATCAGCGGATGCGAACACGTCCAAAAAGCGCCAAGTCGAAAGATTGGTTACGCGCGTTGACATCATCGCCGCTGCACCATGCAACCGTTGCTATAATAGTCGTTTACATAGTCCCGCTGGCTTGCCGTTCTCTGCCGAGGAAAAGGAGAGACGAGGGAAAAAACGAAATCCCAGGACAGGTTGGAACGAGAGGCTGTTATCGATAATTGTCAGTTACCAAAGGTGTCCACTGAGATGATCGTTATACAATATGCAGAACGCCTATGGATTATGGAAATACCTTAACGTATCCTCGCGGATGATCATAGATGTACATATATTAGATGGAATACTGTATAGAAATATACACAACATGCATTGTGATAAGGTTTCAAATGCGAATAGTTCAATGCCTACTCGTATCGAATTTGGAAAAATGAAATGTGATTTTTTATTGAAAAAGACGTTGGAATGCTCGATTATGTAATGGCATATCTCATAAAATTTGTTCAAAGGGGGTATAGTTTTTTTAGGACACTTTAAGCATGGAAAATTGATTCGAGATATACGACAATCGCGAAACTGATGAAATTTATTTTGAGTCTTGGCACAGTAGCAAGGTTCGTTATTTTATATTTATTTTGTCTCTTCGCGGTTAGGATAAGAAAGAGAATGGAGAAAGTGCAAGGATAAGGTGAGAATTATGACGATGATCAAAATTAATACCGGAAGAACACACGTGAGAATGGATAATATATTGATTATTTTACGTGTATATACCGGGTGATCGCGAAACTAGTGTAAGTGTAGCAGTATGCCATTCGTATAATCGCTCAGCGAGGCCAGCACGTGCTCTGGTCTCGAATGTCGATTACTCGCACGATATCACGTAATAACGCCGCTGATAATTTACATTCCTACCGATCTCAATATTTGTGATTCAAGTAACAGCACGTCGACAAGTATGAATGCGTATCGTTTGCAGGAAACGAAAATTGATGTTTACGCATCCCGTGGACGACCTGAACCAGCAATTTCCTTAATCGAGTGTTCACATGCCGCGACTGTATTCTCTGCTCGAGCTTCGGTCACTTGAGCATCATCTTACCTTGAAGATATTTCGATACAAAGCCCGATCAAAACCCTGTTCATCTACCCTTTTTTAGATATACCAGAAGACATCGCCTTTCCAATTAAATCGCATTATGAAAATGTACGGAGTCTTATAAGTATCTCGCAATGCTGAATGACGTTCCAAAAAAATAAATGGATCCTTCCTTTCACGGGTCTCTATGAAGAAGTTCGACCGGAAGAACGACGCGGCTCTAACGTCTTCTTGGGTGATTAATCAAATTTATCGAGTGCTGTTAAGTATTCACGCTCGAGGAAGAAAGGCTAATTAATCGCGAGGCCTGACGTCGATCAGCGATAAACCAGGGCGATACGTTTTCATTCACCTTTCTCGAAGCGGCTCGAACTAGTTCCCATTCACGGCTCCAATCTCCCCTACGGTTTAATGGATCCATCTTTTGAGAGAAAGTAACAGCAGAATTCGAATCTATTTTCTCGAACAACCTCGAGACACGATTCGATTCTAGGGACTTAATCTGCTTTCGACGATCGCCTGATCGACACAATGGCGTTTGCGCATCGAGACATTTATTCGAATGGAAGAATGGAAGAAGCATAAAGAAATATCCTTCTGGCCAAGAGGATCATTGCTCGTTCGGAAGCTATGCCTTGCGACACTCGATTCCATTATTCTTCTCCGATATCTTTTCACGCTTCACTTTGGTACCGTGACAAATCCTTCTTTGATATTACGATATCACGCCCATCTTGGCTCGCATTGAATTATCGGTGCCTTTGTGATATTCTGAAAGCCTGAAATATCTCTTCTTAGCGGCATTGCATGTATGAACATTAATCTGCGCTGCGCTATCGTAAGTCTCTCTCGAGACGCGAGGAAACTTCGTTGACATTAGCGCGCGATTTCGATCGCGGCCTATTATAGTTATACAGAGCTTCAGATCTTGCTGGAATAAAAGTTACATATCTACTGTTCCAAGCATTCTTCTATGAAACATCGATTTTTACAAACCGGATAATGTCTCGTAGGAAGTAGTAATGAGTTTGAAACTAGAACTGCTGTACCAGTCAAAATGACTGGTCAGTCATTTCTTTAGAAAGTCACAGCGCTTTGAGATTTTTCTGAGACACTTTCGAGAATTTCTAAGATTTCCTGAGAAAAATATTTTCTGAGATTCTTCACGAACTTCATATAGCGGATATCGTTATATCGATCGATTCAAATTTCTTTTTTTTTTTAATACATTTTTAAATATATCCCAAAAGTGGTTCCAGTGTTAAACTCGTATCCTTACTTTCCAGCAGGATTCAGACTTCGACTCGTACGATACGAGTGGATTAAGGATCACCGCAGGAATTGCGCGAGCGACGGATCGTCGCTGAAGATCGACCAGGATCGATGATGTAAATGGTGCCGTCCTTGTGCGGCCGCCTGCTCCAATTCCAAGGTGGCGCAACCTAACCTTAAAGGACGCACCGTTCTCGATACACGCGAAGGAGCTCGGCGTGAAAGAAGAACCGCTTTTACTACTTGGGCAATGAACGATGCTCGGTAATAGTCGTTATGAAACAACTCGAGAGATCGAATTGTCTCATTCACGGACTAGCACCTTGGAGCGCTACCCTTGAAAGTGGTTTACCCTTTAGAAATGGTATCCCTGAATTTTACTCCGGTTTACTTCGTTTACTAGCGCGGTTTATGATACTATTTGGACACGAAGCTGCTGCTTGCATTGTAGAAGCGGTGAAAGTTGTTTGGTAGAGAATGGTTTAAGGAGAGAATGAAAGAACTTCTTTGAATCACCCATTATTCAGTGTGCTAAGCTTGTAATACTGGAGGATCGAAAATCATCCTTAACACTGTTGTATACAAGAAGCTTATTAACATACAAATTAATCGGCTCATATGCGATATCCTCGGTTTATTATATCCGAAGGTCGAGAATCGTTTCCAGTAACAAGTATTCTCGACTCAAGCTACGATGAGATTAATATAATCCGATCGACTACCGGAAGTCCATCATCCACATGACAAGCCCTTAATTTAACCAGATCGAGAATCGAGGATCACCCCTCGCACTCTTAACAACAGAATTACAAAACACATCTCGAACATATTTACGTACACCGCGAACATCGCCGAAAACGAGAAAAGAGCAAGAATAAGCAAACCCATTCGATAGTTCACTGTGCGAATAAAATAACGAAATCTCTCCAAAAATACACTTTTGCAAACTTTCCTAAAAAAAAATCTCCTTAAACTTTCTCAAATTTTCCTAAAAAAAAAATCTCCTTAAAAGTAAAAAAATTACTCATTAATAAAAAAAAAGGCACAATCGTGCCAGAGATTTTCCCAAAAATTCCCATAATTTCATTACAGTCCGCGATTTATCATGTCAGTCCATCAACATTCCATCCTCCAAATACAAAAGCAGTGTACCCAGGTACATCCGCCAGGATGAGAGTCCAATGAAAAGGAGGCGACTTACTCGTGGCAGATCCAAGCGCCAGGAGTCCCAGGAGGGCCGCGAGGATCGACGGAGCCTTCATCCCGTCAGCGGCAGGCTCTGCCCTCGTGCTGATCTTCCGATACTGGCAGGATGCTGGAAGCCGGGGGAACGACGCGTGAGCTCCCAGAAACGGCGCTCATCGGGATTGGAGAACGCGATCGACGAGCTGTTCGCAGCCACGGGCGAAGGTGTCACGGATATATGTCTCTCTGTCTCTCGAAGGAAAGTCTCTCTCTCTCTCTCTCTCTCTCGTTTTCTCTCGCAAGTGGGGGCTCGAAGGAGGCTAAAGGATCCTTCGAGTTCGAGTGCGCGTTTCGTACTGAACCCTCCGAGGACTCGAGCAGTCTTAGTAAACCCTCCACCGATCGGACGGAAGCGCCGGAGGACCAAAGGGAGATGGAGTTGGCGGGCGAGGGAGGGCAGGAGAGAGGGAGAGAGAGGAGCAGGAGAGAAAGAGAGAGAGGGGGAGGGAGTGATATACGCGGTGCTGAGGCCACTGGGACCACCGGATGCAGGGTGGGGTACCCGGACTGGCCCAGATCGGGACACTTTCCGTGTTACGCGCACGCCACCTGGTTAAAAATAAGATGATCCCTGCTCTCTCGCGACGGAGGTGATTCAACGTCCGCGGAATCGACGTTTCTACGCTCAACCCTGGGATTAAGCGGCGTAAGATCGATTTTTAACGATTATCTATAATCTATAATAATAATTAGGGACTTTGTATTATTGCCTGCTGGGTGATAGATGCAGATTTGAATGTACATATAGATATATCGTAATAGATATGATATGTAATGTAATTAATAATGTGTGATATGTAATGGATATGTATATCGATAGTAGTAGATATGTTTGAAGGAACTGGGGAATATATGAATTAATCGATGGATCAATAGTAAGTATTAGATATGACGATATACTGGTATTTGAGGGCAAGTATATCGCCATGCTGAAACGTGAGAGCAAGTCTAAGTTTAGGAGAATCATGGGTTAATAAATCAAGTAATTGCTTAGGTAAGAAGTGAGGTGACTAGACTCGATGATATAGGAAACGAGAGAGCTGTGTATTTTAGAATTTAATCGACGTACCGCACTTGACGCGACACTTGGACTTTGTAAAAGCGGCGGTTTGAGGAATTCGAATGATCATTGCCTAAAAGGCAAAAACGTATCGAGGAATCAAGGGAGTACACGGTGTCTAAAAATAAAACTCGACTGAACAACGCTTCTTTTCTCGATCGAAAAGTCAATTTGATAGACTCAGCTGTTTGCAAAAAATCCTTCCGCTTTACTCAGATTTGGAGAGGATAATTAGTACGCGTATTAACAGCTCGATGCACAAAAATCAGCGGATAACGAACACCGGAACAGAAGGGATCATTCTCACGCCTGCGATCTTGGCGCGACTAATTCTGGACACGGCACGGAGGTACCGATGGAAAGGACGTGTTACGAATTCCACTTAGCGATAATTGTCAGGCCCACGGGGTGGAAGCTTGAATTTCCGCGCAGAGGTTCAACAGGCTATCGTCATCGTGGAATTTTTCCATTCAACGCGCACATCGATCAAGACGTCGCTCAGATTCGCGCTTGGCGCTTTAAACCTCCAGGATGCAATGCATTAAAAAATCTAAGCAATCTATAAAATACACTAATAGCTTAAATATATTTAGTATACTAAACTGTACCAAAGCATGGCGCGCTTGGTTATCGATTAAAGTTCGTCGATAGCGAAGATATTCGTCGGCAACACACTTTTTACCTCGTCAATAAGATTTTTTATCCCCTACTCTTTTTTATCCCATTAATAACAAAGGATAGGAACAAGGCATCGTTGGCGATTTATCTCATTAAATCAACTTCTTTCGGGCAAAAATCAATATTCAACCGAAAGTGCGCGTGTTGTACAGAAAGAATCCTTTTAAACTTGGCTTTTAGACGTATACGCTTCTTGAACTTGGCACTTTAAAGGTTGGCCGCGCGGTAGGAGATTAAGCGCGTCGAAAAATGAGGTAAAAGTGCAAACAACACGATCTCGCGTAATGCCTCCGGGAGGAATCGGGTCGACGATCGTACCTGGATCGTGGATGAGCAGAAGTACGCGCCACGGCCGTCCGCCTCGAACTACCGCAGGTAATTCGAATCTCCGTTCTCATGATGCTGCACGTGTTTACCCGTCTGTCCACTATCCAAGATAAACTCAGTTGTTGCTGGATTAATCACCGATGTATGCTAATCGCCGATGACCGGGGCCCCTCGAGATTGCGTCATCGAACCTTTCCTACGCCATTGTCACGCTTTAAGCGTTACGCATTAACCTGCTGACTAGGGAAGGCGCTCAACCCTTTTAGTGCTGGACGAAAAATCCAAGCTTACGCGAAGATAATCAGAGGTGTTGGACGAATTTACAAAGGTCTCGAAAATCAAACTATTGGGTTGTTCGGAAAGTCATTTCGTTTTGTTTTTCGTTTTTCACCAACCAAAAACTACTGTGTAGAATTAATAGAACTTTTTCACACACAAGCCTTGCGATATCAGCTCTCAAGACATATAATGGTTCTGCGGCTTAAGTGTGAAGTTGGTTTCGAAAAAACGTAATTAAGTCCTCTGACGGGAAAAAACGAAATTACTTTCCGAACAACCCAATATAAAAATCTCAATCTCAAAAATTCGAAAATCGGCTTATAAAAATCTTAAATATTTACTTGCTTACTTAAATATTTACTTACTTACTTAAAAACTATAAATATTTACATAATTCAAAAAGCAACGCGTTACGGAGGAAACGGGGAAGAAAGTAGAGGCGATAGTTTAATAAATTTATTATCAAAGTTCTCTCATAATGCGAATATTAAGGCGCTATTAGATGCGCGATAATATGTCGTCAAAGGGTTGAAGTACTTCAATATCGAGCGCGTGGATCTCCAAAAACGAACACCATTCTTCATACAAGATAGAGGATCATAAAAGAAATAATACTATCCTTGAGTTCGTGGTGCATAGATATTGTACCCTTATTTATTCAAGAAAGGAATTAATTAAGTCAATCAGCCTAAGACTTAGTTTCTAAGAAGTGCTCCAAGGCGTCAATTTTATTATATATATATTTATCTTTTTATTTATATATATATATTTTTTTATTATATATATTACATATATATTTTGATATGTATAAAGGAATTTATCGTTGCAGGATAAATGATTATTGTGGTTCGAGGTTTGCGTTGTTATCAATATCCCTGGATCATGTCCGATCCGTTTACATCGTTCGGCATATCGCATACTCGAGCCTAAGATCGATTCAGCAGGTATTCGCGGTTTCGTTCGAGTGGAGATCATTCGTTCATTGTCGTCATCGAGGTGGTGATCGAATCGTGAGAACGGTTTATTCAGGAGTGGCCATTGTGGCGATCCGATCTCCAGAAACGGAGGAACCGAGGTCCGCCTCCTGAAATCGGGACGGATCGTTTCTCAATGAAAATCTCGGGCAGGCGAGCTGCGGGCAAGATGGATGATCGCGTGAATCATCGACGATAAGGTCGCCTCCTGGGTATCGAGGTTTATACGCGTCTCCAGCCGCCTGACACTCTTCCTACGAGTTACGTCACATTTAAGAATAAGCAACAAAGCGCGTTCGGCCGGCCCTACACCCCTCGCTTCCGCGAACTGAAATGCAGCTGCATATTGTCACTGTGATTCTAAGAACAGTGTCATTGTTCCCATTTTCGTCATCGATAATCCACATTAACGAATCTCAATCGATTTTCCCAAGTACACGCTCATTTTTCCACCCGCTCTTCTCGGCAAGTCGGTCAATGTCGCGCGTTGCTGATCATCGTATATTCGTGGTCTTGATATCGATTTCGCGGTGGATGATCGAGGGTTATAGTGAATTCGAGGCTTTGGAAGATCGATAGTGAGTTTACATTGCTCGTTTGACTTCTGTGGTTAATCTGAGATCGTAAAGTTGGAGAAGAAGTTTAAAGAAGAAGATCGACACCTGTTTCTTAGAATAGAATAGAACGACGTTTGTTGGAAATTTAGGTTTATGAACTTGGGCTATGCTTGATTTCAGAATAATTACTTTAGGTACAAACTGGATATTAGAAATGATGGAGTAAACAAGGAGAAGAATGCTCCATGAGAATCCAACGATATTGAGCCTCAAAATAACCGCAAAATTCCGCCATGAAAACATACGATGAACACAAAGCGATCATAGAGACACCATAGACACCCTTAAATCGCGATCCAAAGACGTTTGCTCAAAACTCTAGTTTCCAAACATGCGCTTAAATTATATTGGCGCAGGTTTAAATACGTATCCTGCTTGCCTTTGGGAAAAATGGTCACAAAGCGATCATAGAGACACCATAGACACCCTCAAATTGCAACCCAAAGACATTTGTCCAAAACTCTGGTTTACAAATATGCGCTTAAATTATATTGGCGCAGGTTTAAATACATATCCCGCTTGTCTTTGGGAAAAATGGTCACAAAGCGATCATAGAGACACCATAGACACCCTCAAATTGCAACCCAAAGACATTTGTCCAAAACTCTGGTTTACAAATATGCGCCTAAATTATATTGGCGCAGGTTTAAATACGTATCCTGCTTGCCTCTGGGAAAAATGGCCCGAGGCATAACGCGAGCTTGAGGCGCGATGTAGTGAAACGACAATAAGAAAAATGCTGCCTGAGAATCCAGCGCTGTTGAGCCCGAGACCATTTCTGCGCTGGCAATGACAGGGCGCGTTCGTCATTGGCGCGCTCCAGGCGATCTGGTGCAACTGCAGCGACGCACGCACGGGCAGTGCGTGGATTACGAAGGGAAAGGAACCTTTTAGAAAATTACGCTGCTCGTAAAAAGGCCGCGGCCACTTGAAAAGGAGACACTTGCCTCCTAGTGGGCGTAGAGGAGCCGCCTTTTACAAACTCCTACGGGCCAGTGGGTTTCAATCGTGACGCACTTGATCCACGTTCCTTTCTGGAAACGTTCGATTACGCACTGGAGAAAATATCCTTTCCGCGTGGACGCGGAATTTTCTCCTGGTGAGACACCATTAGAGTTGGATCGCGAAATATCATGTGTTTATTTGGATGAAAAGCCGCATTAATCGAGATTTTTCCTGAGATACGAGGATTTATATGAAATATTAATTGAACATGAAGGGGATAGCGGTGGTGTTAGTAGTATCATACGATGACTGCGTGGATGATACGAATTATAATTGTACATACGGCTAATCTAAAATCTTGTAATTTTTTAATCATTCAATACTATATAAATTACATCGACTCATTGTCTAGGCATCCATCTTGGTTATAATCTCCTCGATGAAAGTTTATTTGTCAGCTGTTTCTATTGGAGAAAGAATTGCACTAATCTTTATATTTGAGTATATGATATAGTGCATTTATTTCGAAAGTAATTTTAGCACATCACAGCCGATCATCTTCAGGACAATCGTTATAACAGAATATTTTAACCCTTTAAAAATATTCCTTAATCCTTAATAAATCGCCTTAAGTTTCAAATTTGATATCCGACTTTTAAATCGAATCGTACACTTGCAATTGCTTTGTTTTTAACACTTAGCAAGTATCTATGTTATCATTGCATAATGTTCTTTGGAACAAAAGTTAATATAATAAACGTCAGCCATCAAAATCGTTCAAATAATATGACATTTTGACGCATTTAACTTTTCCGAAAGATAAAAATACTTTTAAGGTAGTCGAACATCTTATTTTTACTATACTATAATTATTTTCAACAAGTTTCTAATATAATTCTTTCAGCAACATTGTTTTGCTTGAAGATAAGCCTAAAGTACCAAAATTAATACCTGCTTTCTTTTCGAAATAAATAAATATATAAAATATATATCACGTTTTTTTATTATTCTTCCATTCATCTGGCTACTACAATAAATACATCGATATTTTTTTAAGTTCAATTTGAAAAACCAGGCTTCCAAGGGTTAAAATCGCGAAGGAGAGGTGACGATGCGCAGGAAGTAGGCGCTCGGGCACAATGTCTTCTGCTGCTTCTTCGTCTTTCGGGCGAGGAGCGCCAGGGGAAGGGTGCTAGCTCGTGACGCGACAGAGGCGCGATTTCGAAGCCTAAATAGGATGACACTTTTATCGCGCTATCGTTCGTCAAAACAAAGGTGCGGGACAGTGAAGTCACCGGATTCGTGCGAAACTCTTAACCTCGTCGCCGTAATTTACACGTCGTTCGGCCTTGGCGAGCGCCAATGTCGATTGCCAAAATACCCCGGGAGGAACAATAAAACGCACCGGGAGACGCGCGAGGCCAAGTGCACATGTAGGTTAGCGCGATTATACGGCTCTGCACAATGCACGTAGCGATGTACGAATAAATTCCCCATCAAACCCTCATAGGCGTATTTATAGACTCCGCCAAGGAACTTTGGATTATCGAGTTTTGGACAGTATCAGCACTCTATATTCATTTTATACATCGGTACTCTATGCATAAGGTGGGCCATCTACTGGTTTGTTTCCCTTACATCTGTAATTTAATCTTAAACCTTTCTCTAAATCGTTCTGGTTTTTCATTCTTAAATCGGAGACTCCAATCTTTACAATAGAACATAATTTTGTTTTAAATATTGATGTAGACTCATTTTATAGGGTTTTTAAAAAGAAACTCACTAGGACTTTGTTAATTTTGTGGTGGACGTGGATACTGTGATGTACCAATTATTTATCTCTTCCTTTCCAAGCCAATGATGTCACTTGGGATCATCCGTGTAATCTCCTTCTACTAATAAAGTACCTCTTAATCGTTGTTCTTCGAAATTTCTTTTGCTTACTAAACAATAATGCTTAAGAAAGGAAAGGGTTAATCCACTTTTTCCACTCGTCCTACGATTCTCCGGGATAATAGACAGTCTTAAAGAAGGAAATTCTGATTGAAAAATTAATTCAGCCCTACGTATGATAGTGAAGGATGAAGACAAATCTAATTAGACTATTAGAGAGACGGCCATTGATCATATCAAACAACAGTATGCAAAGTTGAACGATTAGAAGGTTTATTTAATTGTACCCGTGGGCGAGGGACGTGGTCATGATGACAAAGTGGTAGAAAGAAATTATAAAGTATCGATCCGATCGATATTTTACTACAGCAGCTTTTATTACCGATGTACAAAATCATAGGTTCACATGCGCGTGCAGAAACTAGCTTCGATGGGTTAACGATCTAAGAGGTCGACGGCCGTCGTAAATAAATAAAAAAAATACTTCGAAGACCAAAGGCAGGTCGCTTGACAATTACTTCCTTCGCAAAGAGCCGCACCGCGGGGCCCAGCAAAATTGGCGCATGCTTACGGCGGTTACATAAACACCGGTAAAGACATATTGCCAGTGCAAAACACGTCTTCGGGCGTTTGTTACGCGTGCATAAGACAATTTCTTCGAAGGTTCCGCTCCGAGCAATTATCGTTGCCCAGGGCGCTTCTAACTGGCTAAAAGGATTTCGAGTGGCAGCTCCGCATGGATATATTTTAATACCACTTTGCACGATAACGCAGTAACCTTTTATACGATGTAACCAGGTTAAAGTTAACCTTTCCAGCCCGACGATGCTATTTGGCGTCGCTCATATAATCCGCTTCTACCAATCAATTGTTTCCAATAAATTGTTTCTCTTGAAAATTTCCTTTTCCTACCAAAAAAGAGTTATTTGGCCTGGAAAGGGTTGAGAGGGCGCTGCTCAGCGCGGTTATACGGCTATGAAAAGTGAATATTCTCGACTGAGGCTCGAGCAAGGAGAAAGAAAACAGATTTGAAATTGGGCAATTAAAATTCGACGAGTTTCTCGGCGCTGTTACGAGACACGTCCGTGAAGTTCAGAGATTATCGCGCCAAAGTCGACGGAAGAGGCGGCTGCTTTTGCACAACAAATGGGAATAATCACCGGCAATTATCTTATCCCCCTTGACCATTTTCGCGCCGCAGTTGGGGAGAAATGAAAAATGGGCGCACCGTGGGAATTCGGAAGGCAATCCGGCCCGAAGGACGCCCAACGAAATGTGAAGATCGCAAGACAAACGGCCCGATCCTCCGGGCCGTGAACGTCAATGGTCTTTTGGAATTAAAATTCGGGTTCACCTTGGCCTTGCCATCCCCAGAATTTAGACTGTATTCCTTCCACGAATGCTCGCACGGTTTGCCGTAATAAATGATCGTTTCCTGCCTCTCTGGTCCCCCAAAGATGGCATGATCGAGCGCGCTCGGACATATTCGCGGTACACTTATTATCAGGTAAATTCGCAATATACTTTTTATACCTACATTTTTTTTTTACGTATCTTTATACGTACATTAGGATAAATTAAATCTTAAAAGATATATATATAAATGAATAAATCAAATCTTAAAGGATAAATATAATATAATATAAAATATAAATATATAATATAATATATATAATATAAATCGAATCAAAATGAAGGATAAATCCAGATTTATTTTTCTGTCAAAAGATATCTCTAGAATAACGTAATAAATCAAAGCTGCAACGATTTCACACGCGAATTAGTTATTTTGAGTGAAATACAAGGAAGCATTTGGCTCGTTTTGATAAGAGTGGAAATTCAATGTTGCATATATGATGAGGATGTTTCGATAAGAGCGGAAATTCAATGTTGCAAATCAGGGTGGATCGATGATTTGTATCGATTCCGATAAAGAGATCCGCGGCATAAAAGGAATATTAAATCATCGAAAGCTGGGACCAGTAATGCAGGAAGTAGAGAGGCAGTTCCTCCCAGCCGAGCCTCGGGAGATGTCGACAAAGCAACGTCCGAGATAAGTCGCGATCTACTTGTTTCGGCCAAGTGGATTCCCGACAGGCCGATTCCTCGGTGATAGGAGAGTTCGTGGCGAGAGAGAGCTTATTTGCATTCGATAACAAGCGAAACAGAGCGCCGAACCAGGATCTAGATTCGAGGGGGATTTAGACACTCCCGTTGCTCATTGTACTCCAGCAAATACAAACGAGACGTTTCCATTTTTACCATCGATACGCATCGAACAGCAGCGCAATTGAAAATATCCTGAAACATCCACCAGATACGAAGCGTCATTTTCGAGATAATGGAAGATAACGTTTGATAAGCTCGCTTCGAGGAAAGGGCATGCGATAACTCGATGCAGAATGACGTATGCTGATCTATGAATATACACAGAGATATCCAAGAGAGCAAAAGGAATTTATTTCTCCCCCGATGAGCCTCTCTGATGTTCATGCGTGTCAATATTCATGTGGCACCGAGAGGATGATTTACACCACTTATTCCAAAGATAGTTCTAAACCTTCCGCCAACCGACGCGTTTATTATCTAAGGATAATCTTGCACGGCATTAGCCAGGCTGGAATGCATTATTGTTCGCCTCGCTCCAAGCAAATCGCAGAGTTTCCAGGAACTCGTACGTCGACTGTTCGTATCCTGCTTTGAAAATCGAGACTGACGTTTAACATTTCGTCCCAGGCACTCGAATCTTCTCATCGACTTTTCGCTGTTAACAGTAGTTGAAAATTCGTCTCCAAGATCAGCTTGGAATGTTCTGCATGCAAATGCGATCTGCGATCCACTGGATGGATGACGATCGATGCACCGTGGACACGGTTTGTCTAACACCCCTGTGGATCTCGCATTGCCAAGGTCCCCGCAGCCTCTCCAGTGACGTGGCCAGCCAGGAATCTCGCGGCATTATTTACGACGTACTTAGTTGCCTCGTAAGGCAGCGATTATCTACGAAGAATTCCGCGCTGCTCGAGTCCATAATGGGCGAGCGCGCGATTTTCGTTCTCCCAGCTGCTGGAAACAATCCGCGCTGCGCCAAGTGCAGTAATATCCGCCATGTGCGCTCTTGCGCCAAGATGCATTTCTTCGCCTCGGATTTACACTCCCTCCAGTGTGATTTACGGTTTATCAGAGTCGTACCACGCTAGATACTCGCGATGTACAATGCTGTATAATCTCGAAGGTGGAGGTATAGCAGCGGCGAACAATGATCGTCGGTTCCCTACAAATCATTCGATCCTTTGGAGCTTCGAGATTTCCTCGTGGTATCGCGAACGCGCGATATTATTTTGTAAGATCGAGACTCGCGATATCGTGCCGCTTCGCTTGTACGATTATTTTGCGCACAGCCCCTAACGGTACTCTATATCTTTTGGATACGATCGATTTTGTTAGGCAGAACTCGCTGGAAATCGTAGAATTGCGTTAAGTAGGACTCTGGATAAAGAAGATTTCGGTGGTTAATGTAAGTGACATCAGGAATCGCGACGAGAAATACCTTGTGCGCTTCTTAAATGTCGCGTGAAAGTATTTTGAGGAATAGGAAAGGAATTTCAGTGCATTCCGGGATACGACGTGGAGACATTAGATTGTTGGCTTTATCGTAGATAAGCATCGGGGAGGAGATAGTCGTCTCGACGTTTATGACAAACTGCAGTGATCTCAATCATTTCTACTAACGTATAAATAGAACTTCAGTTATGCGAAGTATGTACAATATATAATTATCCACAGAATTATTTAGTGTCTCGAGTAGAATTTGAAAACTGGAATGTCTCGAGTTAAATTTTGGGGAACCTACTGTTCAGACTTTTCAAGAGAAAGGATCAAGAATACGGAGGAAAAATCGTTAATTCTGCAATAGTGATTTCTGCTCGATCGAAAGGCAATTTGGTCAGTGGAAGGATTAAGCTCATCCTAGGATCGCGTTGCAATTTGATACGCGGATGGCGGCGGATGAAAGGGAAGTGATTAGAGCTGGAAGAACGAAGGTCTTCCAGCAAAATGGTTTTCTGGAACGGTGTTACCGGCGAAAGGACGAGGTCGTGGAATTATTGTCGTCCATCAGAGCATCCTGATGTGACGAGGAACGTCGTCGGTCATATAAGTGCAATGTCGAGAATGTCATCCTCCATTCCTTCCGGGTGAAAGAAATCGCAATGTCGAAGAAAGGCGTCGCGAGGAATATCTGTGAGCCCTGAGCGATGAGTGTAACAGAATATGATGAAATTAGACTTACGCAGCTGATGCACAATTCCTTATGCTCATCGTCGCATATCTTTAGTCAACCGCATGTTTTTATAATATATCATTTTTCATAGACACTCTTATACTTCTCTATATCGTAAAAGAGTTGTCTCCAGAATTTTAATGATATTCACTTTATTAATACAAGGTCTTTAATTCTTGTACTCCTGTAAAAAATTTCGTTAATATTGTTCCTCAAATTGGCTGTAAAAAAACATGTACTTTGGGAGATAAGAAATTTTCCGTTGTTTTTTTCGATTTTATTTTTACGTTTCCCTCGTAAATTTCATATTCAGATTCCACCTTCAGCTGGCTTTGCATCGTTCTTAATGCAATGTGATTCAAGTCTATCGTTGTACTCTCAATGAATCCTCTAAAGCCGTTGTAATATCAGACACAAGTTCAGTACTTCCTGCATTACCTTTGGTTTTTCCATGCGATATGTATACCGTAGCTCTGTTGGTTCAGAAGCTGACTTCAACAGTATGTCCTAGACTTTATTATTCAATTTTAAAGAATACTTGATTTTAACATCAATTTTTAATTTAATTTAAAGAATACTCGGCTTTAACTAAATTAAATTTAAATAAGTAACATTAAAGAATACTTATTATTAAACTTTGAAGAATACTTGACAATTAGAAACTGCCATAATATAAGCTGTATAACATAAGAGGAAAAATGATTTCCACGCCTTTTTTCTAATAGGGCTCCGTGCCTTACCTTATATCACACCGTTTCCTAATTTTCAAGTATCCCTTAAAGTTCAACAATCCTGAAATTAACTTTGAGCCTTGTACTAAGTGGGCAAGAATGATCGACTATTCACACGCAATGTCCAACGACTAAAATTAAACTCCATCACAAGCAAGTAAAGAAATCAGAACTGTGAAACGCGATTGCTTCCTAGGACCACGTCACAAAATCCTCTAAATACTTCACGAGCAAGGAGATCAGGTCTTCCTAACATATACACGAAAGATTAACCGATTAATTAATTAATCAACCCGAAAAAATCATCAGGCCCTAGTCCAAGCGACCTTAGCAGCGAGGCGGCAGGAAGAAATCGAAGAAGAAGAAGAAGAAGAAGATGAAGTATTTCATCCCGAAGTTCGCCTTTTAGCGCCCCTCGCATTTCGACCGCACTCCAGGCCGCTTTTACGCAACCGATCCGGCCAAAAAGTCTCGCGTGCCAGCGGGCGGATTCGGGCGGATTCGTGCGCCCGTGACGGCCGTCCTCATGTCCACCTCTTGATGTCCGCTTTCTCCAGGATTGCGTCACGAGCGGCGGCACCCCGTTTCCAGCAGGTTCCCCGAATTTGCGCCGCGAGTAAATTATCGGCGCGGCCGAGTGCCGCGGGAGGAAGCTTCGAAGGTGATTTATGCCCACGACGAAGGAAAGTATCGCCTCCGCGTACGGGCGTATTAACGAACGACGAAAAGTGCCCACGATTCTTCGAGCAGGGCCCCAAAGTCGTAAATGTGCGCGAGAATTTTGTGTGTATATACGGGGTGTCCTGGAATTCAGGCAGGATTTGAAGATTCCAGGAAAGGGTGCGTGTGTATGGACGAAGCGGTGGAGGCCATTTAATTGATATTTCATATTTAACCTGATACTGTATATTATATGGATGGATAACAGTATACTGTATTTTATGTACCTGACAACTACTGTATTTTATGGATCGATGAGAAATGTACAGCTTGTAATTAAATACATAAAAAATTACAAATTGTGAACGCGTGTTTTGTATTGAAATTAGTCTTCGCGTTGGAGTAGCGTGAAAAGCGTGATATCGTTTGAAATAGGTAAATAGAATTTATTTTTTGTGATGGATGGATTAATGATCGAAGAGAGTAATAAGATATCCGCAATACATAGCGTGCATGCGAGGTTCTAAAGAGTTTCGCTCAACGACATGGAAAAATGACGATTGCTGTTTGAATAGTGTAGAGAGATTTGATGCAGTTTCAAATAGATAAATAGAATTTTTTATTTATATGGCACATTTTTTGACAATCGAAGAAGAACTGAAAAGTATAAGGCAGGGCCTCGTTACGACGCTTGTAGACCCTAAAGACTTTCACTCTTAATGTGCGGAAGGAGGATAAATGTCGACGGTTACATGATACCGCTGATATTCAACCATAACTACTGTTAAGGGTGATGTATTTTCTACTACATAAATACAATGTTTTTAGCCCCTGAACAGATCAATAATCGAAGACCAGGAGTAATTCGACGACAAATCAGGTCAGAAGGTATTAAAATAAAACAAACACCTACTGCTACAAGCAAAAGACACAAAATACGAACCCAAATCGCACATCTCTAACCACGCTTCCATATTTATTCCAGCAACAACCACTTACGCTTTGTGGCACCTCGTACAAAACGATGCATACTCGTACAATTACTTATACAAACACGCGTGCCTCTCTCGCGAGATTTATGATCCCAATTAAGTCTGTACATGTAAAACGAGCGCGCAGTGGTGCTAGGATAGGAAGAGGTGATCGAGATTTAATCGAGGGGCGAGGAATGCGAGCGTGTCGAGATCCAGATAGCGGCTAGAAATGGAGAAGAAAGGAGAGAGGAAGAGAGATTTCACTGTCAACCGAAAGTTGCGCGACACGCTCGATTCTCATACGATATTCATTAATCGCGAGGATATGCGTCCAATTCTCAGGATACGCATGCCCGCTGGACACGAAGGCGTAACCCGGTTTACGAGCGGAGGTGTTACGGCGGTATCCACCTAATTTCCACGATATCGATCGCAGAGCGAAGCCAGTAATTACAGGATATTAACTAATAAATTATTTCCCGTTGAAAAAATTCGATTAATACCCCAACCGGTTATTGGGTCAAGACCTGGAAGGTTTCAACGATACAATGTATTTTCAATTCGCCACGAGTAACTCTTGCGCATCGGTTAATTTGCTTTAAAACGAATATACGCGTAATATTATTTATCTTAGTCATTTTAATTACGTATATATGCAATTTGCTTGCTTCACGATGCATATATGTATGCAATTCGCATGCGCATAAAGTGTAGCGGATGTTTGAAGGAAGACTTTTGTATGAAATTCGGTAAATGATTGATTTAAGCATTATAGCAATCTGTAAGGAGTATTTGGAAAATTCTAATTATGACACAATTAATCCCTGGGTTTAGTATAAACAAAATATGTGGTCTTTACGAGAAGAAATTTCAAGATAGAATGGATTATTGGTAGAATAAAGAACATATTTGGTGTTTGTACAAAGTTTCGACTCCACTGCGAGACTTTCTTCAGTTACTCCATATCGTATTATATTCCAGACTCCATGCAAATATTATAAATAATATTTTTTATTATTTTATATTATAAATATTATAAAGAATACTATAATTTAATTACAAATAAATTATCATAGGTTCAAATATCAAATATTATAAAAAATACTATAATTTAATTACAAATAAATTATCATAGGTTCAAATATCAAATATTATAAAGAATACAATAATTTAATTACAAATGAATTATCATAGGTTCGACTTAGTCCTATGCCTTGCGAACTTTCCAGTGGCAGATTTCCACGTGATTACGCGACAAGATCGGGATCCCAGAGGTTCTTTGACTTTGCGAGCTTAATTGAAGGCGGCGCAACTGGCGTGGCCGGAGGGAAAAAGAAATGAGAGTAAACCAACGCGGAAGGTATCCAGCTTTCGATGAGGGATCTAGCCAGGAAAGAAAGTGGTCCACTAGCGTCACAACGGCTTACGTGTGTCGAGAAATGCAGCAGTAGCGTGGTCACTTCAGATGCCGACTCGATGCTTTGCCAGCCCTTCATCAATGTCTACGATAGTCCATAAAATGATATATATTTATTCGTCATTCATTCATTTTAAATTCATTATCATATATGTATTTATTTATTCGTTATTCGTTACATATTTATTCAATTATGGGTCACTCGGTCTCAATGTAGAAAAAAAGCACTTGTTTCTTTTAAAGTTAATCGACATTGATTTGAGAATCGATGATATTAAATAAGATCGATATCAGAGATTTCAATAAGACTAGTCTTTCGTCGATCAATACATCATTATCCATCATAATTTTCACAGGTAAGGAAGGTTAAAAGCTCATTTGCCAATGTCGGGAAGCGGGCTTTGGAAGAGGCGGCCAGGCGAGAGTGTGGAAAATTGCAAAATTTTTGCTCCGCCACTTCCAAGGGTTTGATGCAACCGTCGTTATTCATGAATCTTTCATTCTTATTGCTGCACTAAACGCGCCAAGAAGGTATTCCCGCGTCGAGGGACAAATCCGTCAGTGCTTGCTTCGAAGCAGGTACAAATTGCTGCCTTTGCTGGCACGCGAGTCGTAATACGTGGGTCTTATCTGCAAACCTGTCCAAAGTCTAGCGCGCGCTACGGAATATGAATCACGACACGCGCCTCGATCGCCGTGAAAGAACCTTAACCATTTCGGTACTAACTCAATTTGCTCCTTTCGGCACGAAAATAAAGCGAATCGCGTTTCTTATAATCGAATCATTAGAATCCGCTTCCTTATATCCGACTGCATGGAAACAGCAATTAAGCGCTCTTTAGCTGGAAAAGGTAGAAGTTATAAAGTTTTTTAATGTGTATGAAAAATGTTTACCCCTGATTGTAAAGGTATATGTATCGAAAATCGAAAAGGCACAACCTTTAAAATAAGACTTTTTTTTAAAAGCGTTTTTTCTCAAGTAAGAGTCAATATTTGATATTAATCAATAAAACACACGTTTTTATAATATGAATTATTTATCCATCTCAGATTCTGTACTTTGTCGTGGTTAGATCTCTGAAAAAAAATTGCTTAAAAATCTTCTGTGTGTTAAAGTATTCTATGTATGACTTTTATAAAATTCTTCTATGTATGACAAATCGAGATGAATGTATTTGCTTCTAGAGAAAACTTCCTTTCGCGGTACTGCAATAAAACGTACGATACGTTTGCGATAGAATTTCTTTCTTTAAGTGTCAATTAAGGTATTTTCTTAGCAGCACGCTAATGACCGCGTGTTTCTCTTTTTTGCTTTAGTTAGCTCGGCAAACTCTGTTTAGATTTCGTCGATAATTCTAGAGCCACCGACCGTCATGGTTGAACTAGCGCCACGGTCGTTCGCCACGCGCCACAGGCCACCACTGTCAATCGCATAATCTTTACCGTACTTCACAGTTGCGTACCAGTTTAATGCCTGGAACAGCTTTTAAACTGTATTTACACGAGATGATGAAACTAAAATAGATCGACTATCATATGATCAACGTGCGTTACCTTTGTGCTCCAGAAAAAAAATACATCTATCTGTTTAATTCCATCAGCTTTCAGAGAGAAATACACTATACTAATAAACTGTTAAAAATCTCCTGGCTCTCACTGGTTTATAATATAGAATTACTTCGTTATCCAACTGATTAAATTAAATAAGCGAAAAATGTATAATCACTTAATTAAAGATCCTAGATGCACTACAAATGTGCAGTGTAAAGTAAAAAGTAAAGTGAATAGATTCATTTCATCGTTCGCGCATCGCAATAAAATTATGGAAATTTTCTCCAAGTATGTTATTATAAATTTAAAAAAGTATCTCAAACATTGCAGACTTATATTAATGGCCTTGATAGTTGAATAAGGTCCTAGCCACGAGCACCAAATCCAAAGTAAAGTAAGAGGAATATTACTAAATCGCGATCCTTTATCCTCGATGACAAACAACGCGCAAGCGATAAACATATTTATTCAAGTATTACGCGCTTCTCTTCAGATAAACTACAAAACTCTGTTATTGGGTTGTTCGGAAAGTCATTTCGTTAAGTAAAACCACCTGAACCAGTTTTTTGCCAGCAAGGACCAAAACTTTTATGAGAGGGGAATTATGTTACTGCCAGAAATATGGCAAAAGGTGTTGGACCAGAATGGCCAATATATAATTTAATAAAATATTTATTCATTATACGAAAACTGTCTTTCATGTTCCCCAAAAAACGAAATGACTTTCCGAACAACCCAATACTTCGAACTCGTGAAATTCGTGCACCTGGAAAATTCGTCGATGTTCTTGCCCGGGGAATTGTTATTACAAAACGGCCATTAGTCTTGCGGTCGTGCCGATTTCGAGAACGAGCCGCGGAACCTTAGAAACATGTACACGTAGATTCCTTTTACCCCGTTACTCCAACGTGACCCAACAGCGCTTCGGGCTATCGCAGGCGAAAGTAATAGTTCGCTCCAATTCGCCAAAGGCGATGAGCCACGTTACACCCCCGCCTTTTAGCATCGCCCAGTTAGCAAACGGAGGATTTTCTGCGTGGAGGAATTGGGAAATTTCGCGTCCGATTTCTGCTTGGAAATTACAGCAAAAAAGGTGACGAGAAAATTGTCGTTATGCAAATATTAAACGTTATCAAAGAAATTCGGTTGGACATCGAGAAAAGGGTGAAATTAATCACTCGAAAAATGTCCCTGCGACAAGTGTTCTTCCTAAGACGTAATTAATCCTGACAAGCTTGCGGAATTTGCGGTAAATCTTCCGAGTCGAGTGTCGCAAGTGGGGTGGAAGAGACATTGAAATAAATCTAACTGGGATTAGAGCCAAGTAACGGCTCGATGCGAATCGTGTGTTTTATGAAAGACAGCGGTTTAACTGAATACTTTTAACGCCAATGAATTTATGAGGATTATAAACGATGCTGGTGAGGCTAATTTTCAACTTCCTAGAATGGCCGTGTAATTATTACTGGGATTTATAATAGTAATATATAGGTATTCTATTGGTGAATTTGCATGACTAAAGGGCACGGGTGGGATATATCGTTACGCAAATGTCACTGATTAGAATTGATTTTTATTTATCGTAATTGCGGGTGCCGACCGCCTTGGGGCTCAACAGTCGGAATATGGCCTCCAGGTGTTCCTCGATATCGGGCAAAAAATCCGACGACCGATAGAACGAATAGGCTTGCAAAGGGAAAAGGCTGTTATCCTCGTTTCTTGCTCCTGCACGACTGTTGGCTGCTTTTTCAACTACGACAAAGTGCAATTAAGCTGCGTTTTAATTAAGGCAATAATGGTTCACGTTCCAAGAACGATTTTTTTAGGTTGGTTTCGTGCGCACATGGTCCTGCACAATTTTTAATAACAAAACGTGGATATTATTGAAAATGTCGATTGTTCAGGTTATGCTTAGGATAAGAAACTCTTTCTTTAGCAGTTTTCGAAAATTGGCTGATTGTATCTTTATAATGTGGACTTCTTTTGCAGGCAGAGATAGAAAATATCGATGAGTCTAATATAATTAACAAGTTGAATGTTACGAGAATATTATATCGGCATTTTAAACAAATTTCCATCCACCAAATGCCATCGCTTTTCCGTGAATCAATCTAAGCAGCCGGTTGGTAAAGTTCTTTGTCATTATCGAGCTGTTTTTCTCGTAATCAATTATTCACGCAAACGCGCAATTATTGGCGGTTATCCCGTAGCTTCTTGAATCTCGACGTTTGGTCATCGAGGAATTCACGGTGACATTTACGCTTGATCAGTATTCGACACGTTTGGCGAAAAGGTACAGTAGATTTGTAAGTTCTCAATTAAATAATCCGGTTATTAATCACTGCCAACTTAATTACACTAATCACTCAACTTTCTTCTATTTCGATCGATAATTTAAATAAGAGGGTTACAACAAGGTTTGTATAAGCGTGGAACATTTTCCACGTATTTTTCTATTACCCCAGCAATTGCATCATCGAATTTGCATTCATGCGTCTGCATTTAATCATTCAAACTAAACGGCAAATTGCTACCGTGGAATATTCAGGTTTTTACATTGATCTCCTCGAGAAAATACTTTGATTATTATTATGCTTGCAGAATTAGCCGAAAACCAGATGAATATGCAATGAATATTGCCTCATTTAATTTAAATTATAATCATTATTATATTTTCATTCTGATATTAATGTTCGATGTAATTATAAATATTGAAACAAGGATATAGTATATGTTCGCAACAGATAAAAAGCTTAAACGTGTTCAATTCTTGGTATTAATTCTGTTAAATCTGACATTGCCAAGTGATACTAATTTTAATCGCCATTATGGCATATCGTGAATAAAGTAAACATCTGAGTTTCTTCCGTTTTAGCACTATAAACACGCTTAGACGAGCATCTAACAAGATCACGCGCCATTTGCAATAAGGATATCCCAGATGAACGCGAAAGGGTGATGCAACAGATTCTGGCGCCAGATTTTTAAATGTGCCCTCATTTCGGCAACCTGGTCGATCGCATTGGATCGACATTGTCAAATCCGCAAGGTCGTCCTCTTCGCGTAGACGACCTTCGAGAGATAACTCCAAGTTCGTTCGATGTACGTGAGTACGACCTTCAATTCTCGAATGTAAAGCGCGAATGATATTTCATATAAGCCTACCTGTCCTCTGCGGGCGATCATTAGGCATGGATTTTCAAGAAAAACCACGGCCAACCGTCGAGCACTGGAGAAAAGATCGATATTGAACTTTACGCCTGTTGTCGTCGCAAGAAGATCATCAATGAGCGAACGTGCGAGCTTAGATGTGCCCCTTAGATTCAGCTTATTAAAGTATCCGCTCGTAAAGCGTATCAATTAATCCTTGATTGCTCGCGCCGAATCGCGCGGAGAGAACAGGCCCAATTAGTATTTGGGTCACTTTCGTTTTGACGAGGACAATGCCACTGTCATTCGATCCGCCGATCCCTCGGGACGCCATTTCTCCTTCGATGGCAGTAACGATGCACAATTTCTCCTTTATCCGGGATCTAATTGAACGGCGCCTTGATTTCGAGACTTCAATTAACTCGCGTATCTTTCTCCCCTGGCGTGTACGGTGTCACGGACAGTGGTGGCCATAATCTCATGAAAAATGTCACCGACCTTCTATGAGCGATCCACATTCTGCCCGAGTGATCCCCGATAAACTGGCGTTAAGATTCTGCCACGTGCACAAAGTTTGGGTTTTTGTGCGCTCGGTGCACGAGAGGAATATTAAACGACTGGACAAAGATATATAAAATGATTACAGTGTATTAAAGAAAAAAAAAAAAGAGAGAGAGAATCTTGAGGTATGCAGGTCGATATAAGTCCAATGAATTTTGTCGATTTTATCGATGTAAAAGCTTGATGATAAAGCTTTTATCGATATAAAAGATTACTCAAACGTATACAGATTATCAATTATAATGGCGAGTCACGATTATTATATGTATTATAATTATTATGTTATACATTATGATTATTACTATATAATTGGGACGCACGTGTTTTCCTCCTGTTTCCTTCACGGAGCCTGCAATTATCGTGTAAACGGAAACAATTTAAACCCTTTTCACGGCGGTGGATAGCGTTCCTTCTCACCCTTGAAACATCGTATTTCGTAATTTTCTATCGCGAGTAACAGGCAGTTGCGCGAAAGTCCTTCAAACGTTGAGAATTCTTCCCGTCCATGAATCGCTGGGGAAGGAAATCTCCAAAGCGCCATCTGAACAACGAACCGAAGGGATAAGCTGTGGACAGAACGAACCTAAATCTGACAATATATATCGATAAATATTCGTCCTGTAAAATACTTATAAAATGATATACAAGACTCTCTTTCACGTTGGAAATATGTTTTTATTTATACTCCTTCAGGCGATTCATTGTTAGTAGAGATATCCTTTGCTCGCAAGTTTCGCGTGTACTTTAGGCGCGCATACAAAGAGACGTGGATCATAGAGCAGGCACCGAAATGGAAACGGAACTTACCCAAATAAGAACGAAAACGAAAGCACGCGTCTGTGGAACGACAAGCAGGATCGGCGTAAAAGTGTGTCGAAACGTGGTCCACCCACAACGAGTTAATCATGTCAAGGACCCATCGAGCCTTCTCTCTGATTCGTATAATATCCTCTTAACCCCATGGACACGAGTGAATCAATTTTATTCAGTGCTCCGGCCAATTATCGGTTTGACAACAAACAGCGGATTGAATTCAACGACGTGCCAACGCGCAACGTCGAAAGTCAATGGCTCCGAAGGATTATCCGTATCCGGATATCGTATTGGAATACATCATCGGGGGTATTACATGATTTTAATCCCCATTGAATAACAATGCGCGTGGGGTTGGAAATATTTCAGGTATGTCTCGAAAGAAATCGAAGTATCGCTTTCAACCATACATTCCATTTTCCTTCTCGAGCCATTAAATTCAAGTTGTCGTCATGGTTGCTCGATAAGGACTCAGAAAAAAAGTGGAAACCTTGCTTTATCGATAAAAGTACCGCTTTACTCCTGGATACAAACAAACATCATATACCGAACTATCAGAGTTTTAACCTTTACTAGACAGAAGCTTTTTCTCCATCGTCCAACTAGAAGACTCTGCTACTCTCACATCCTCCACACTTGCCACCTCGTAGGTCTGCATCTAGGCCAGGACTCGAGGATATTTTGAAAAGTGTCGTAATGCAATTTGTCAGCGGTGTATGAAGTCAATGCGACTGGACGAACATACGGGTCACCAATGACAATCGCGGCACGCAGAATGGCAAGTGCCCCTAACAATGAAGTGCCACGTGTGATTTCCCAATGGCGTAACTGGGTAGAAATAATTGGTGATCGGCGCACGATTAACTCATTTCGATCGCGAGATCGTTTCATTTGTAACGCTGATTTCTGGGCCACCGTGGATGCTCTCAGAATCGCATTGCGCCGCTCCTCGCCTCTATTGTGCTCCCATCGCTGGGAAATTCCAGCAATGTCGAGCGATGTCTTTTCGTAATTACCCCGACATTCGAGCACCGTACGCGCCTCCTCGATTTCCACCTCTGATCGGGCGCGCACAGTGTTTACAAGTAGTCGGGGAAAACGGCGATTAACCTCGTTTCAATTTAAGGATCGTCTCGCTCCTCCAGCAGACTATTCGCGATGTTCGTTTTCCTTTACACCAACCTTCGTTACTCTGCTTGGCCAGGAAAATCAAGGCTTCAACGTTTCGCTCTCGATGACGAACACTGAGACCTTCTCAGTAATAAACGCAACTTATCTCTTATTACAGTTTCACATATGAGCCGCTCAGTGCACACATTAACTCCACTTTTTAAAATATCTTAAATTTAAGCGTCAAAGCACTGGGTATAGTCATCACTTTTTATATTTATAATAACTAACCTGAATAATAAAGATTAACACCATTAAACGGCAAGATTTTTTTGGCCATTGAATAAGTAATTTATTGCAGAAGCCATTTTGATTAACTCCGTACTCCGTAAATCGTTTCAATAACGCATTTATATTGTTAATTATTGGATTATCTGTTCGGGCCGTGCATCGACGCTTTTTATATTATAACAGGAATTTTAAAAAACAATATAGATTATTGCATCGCATTTCTCGACTTTTTGTTTTATGAAGTTAATCGATGTGTGCTCATATATCCTAGAAAAACATCTGCGCGTAATCTCATGCTAGCCACGCTCCTTCCTTTCGCATCCTAAATATCAGTCGTTCGTGAACATAGGCAAATTTAAGACGAAAATCTCGAGAATCTTACCTTGAAAATGGCGGAAATTTGAAGTAGGCCTTGAAAGCATTGTTGATGATAAGGAAGGAGAAAGAAAGAACGAACGAACTTAAACATGCCGTGCATGTTGCTCGCCTAGAGCCACCGATCATTTCCATAAAGACACCGCCCGCTCTTACATAAAGTATGTAAAGTACGGACGCCTTAGCATAACGGTCTTGAAAACTTTTTATTACGTAGCATCCCTTTTGGATAATACCGTATCATGCTCACCGGCATCCTCGATCATGAATAATGCACAGCGGATACAGTGACACGGGACGCAATCGCATTGGGATATTATCGTCGGCCTGTTCGTGCTCATTGGCCAAAGTTAAACGGCTCGAAATCTGAGCCGGCAGCTGCATCGCTATCAGGAGCATCGACAGCCCCGAATTCCTGGGCGACGATTTGCAAACCTTATTCAACGTCTGCGAGATTGCCATCAGTCATTGCTGCACCAAGGGCAGCTCTCGACTTTCATTTTTATTCCCTCGTCTTCCAGGTCCTCCTAACGCCATAAACCGCACGACCCAAGAAGTCGAGGATTAACGACGCAGAGGGGATCGTTGTGTTCTGGATCGCTACGTAATCTATTATGTAGGCTGATTGTGGCGTGTTAATTTTTTATTTAAGTCCTTATATATTAATTCTTGGATGTACTGCAAAATAAGGAATTGTGCGAATGTGTTGTGTAGAATATGGTTGATAGAGTTGGTGTGGTACTTGAAGACGCTTTTGTAGGAAGACACATGTGTATCCTATATGCGGAAATAATAACATTTGATACATCTTAGGAAAACCAGCGTCGCTCCTTGAATATCAATTACTCATCATTGTATTTACAATGTAGAGCGATATTTGATGAGTCTTGATTACAGTCCACGCTCTAATATCGGTTGAGGTATAAGTAACTTATAAAATAGGTAACTAGGTACGTTATTATTATTTTAATGTGCATATAATTTTAAGTTTAATTTTAAAGTTTAATTTTAAGTAATTTAAATAAGTTTTAAAGCTCAGAGTATTGTTTTTATTTAAATGTTTTATAAAATAATTCCTTGTTAAATATCTTTTTCGAATATACATTATATTATGAAGAAGATGATACCGAGTGCAAAATCGTTAATAGGTTGGCCGAAGACGATTTCGTAGGACCTCTGTATCATATTCCTCGAGTTACCTTTCGGTGCTCTACTTTATTAGCAGCCACGGTAATGGCTACTTTAAGCGGACAAGTTATCCACGGTGGCAAAGTGACCGATCGACGGCTGTCTCTTCGCGCTTGGCGCGAAAATTCGAATCAATCTAAGAGACGAAAGCGCGGCGCCGCCGTGGGAATCCGACGAATCACCGCTCGTGACGTTTCGAGCAGTAGAGCGCATGCGCGAAGATATCGCATTGACACGAGGAGGCCAAGCTGAAATTTCCTTAGTTCTCTAGTGGCCGGTTTGAGAAGGACTGCCACGAAGAGAGTGTCGCTTTTTTTAGATCTCCCATCCGCGCCTGCGCTTCTCGGCACGCAGAAATCCATTTCGGCACGAGTTACGACGTCACGGAAGGTTTCGTTACCCGACGATGTCGTATTGCACACGAATTCTCGGTGCGCAGGTAGGATCGTAATTCCGAAATAATCGAAAGTAAATCGAGTGCCAGTCCCAAAATTAACCTGTGCTGGAAACACCTGCGTGCACGCCGGTTCGAAGTACGGACGTTCGTGCTCCGTTTTAAGTTCGATCTACCTGACCCCGGCTGCAAAGGTCAACGAAACTTAACAATACAAGTACAGACATATCCTCCTCTCAACTGACAGTCGCTTAGAATATTCGATTATTAAAATGACTCTCCTGCTCCACTTCGACTGTTTCGAAACGGCCCACCGCCAGTGGATTTGTTATGGAATCATTCTTGGCTCGGTTTTCGAATGTGCTCGATTAAACCTCGTCGATCCACCTATGGAACAATCAAGCCTACAGATTTTCTCTTGTCTTAGCCTGAAATACTCGATGCATTATCCCCCTTTTTCCTTCCTCTAATAAGGGGGTAGTTTGGGGATGCAAGGAAGGCTTGACGAGGTCGTCCTCGCGATCGATATTCATCTGGACTCGTTGCTAAGCAAAAAATTCGGGACCAAAAATTCAGCGTCCGTACTTCTGGGTTATATAACTTCTTATCGGTGTGTGTGTGCTGTCGGGTTGGTTTTGTGGACCTTTTAGGTTATGTTTCCGGCTACCGCGCAGATGCACCGTGCGAGGCTGCGAAGACGAAATTCGGCTTTTACGGAATTCTCGATTGCGCCTTTCTTATCGTCGCGCCGATACGCTCGATAAAAGCCCGTTATAAACCGATTACGACACTTGTTCCAGTTCGGATCGCTTCGTCGGTGCATCTTGGCGCCCTTACGAAACGTCCTATTTATACAGAATTATTCTAATAATGCGAATGGCCAACCTTAATAGCGACGATATATGTATTACGTAACTATTGTTACCTATGCTAGCATCTTCTCGATGCACCGCGGGGTAAGCACGTTGCACATCGTGGGGGAGGTACGCGGACGATTTCGACGCGGTGGGTATATAGATGACAGTTTATTTTTTACCAGCAGACATTTTTGATCGTGCAAACTAAGGCTCTGGCCGTTCTGCGCGCAGAGGGGCTCTTCCGTCCAAGTTTATTTTTAGTACGATAAACGGAGTGTCAACCGTGAGGATGGATTTTGTTTGCCGCTTGCATTACAGGCTCGAAATCTTGCGCGAGATAACGAGCAACTTTTCGACCTTTGATCGATTGCGGAATAACGTGAAATACGAGTTTTTCAATAATTTCGTTGTTGATCATTGCCATTCTCGCGATTATTTAATTCTCACCTAGCGTACATTATTCGATTATTCTCGTATGAAAGGTATATATCCGTTCTAGTACTGTATAATAAAGCTCGACATTACGCCCATCATTCCAATACCTACCTCAAGGGAAAGATTTTATTCGTCTTACTAACTCGAATAAAACTCGCGATTACGACGAAAATAATCAGTCACGATGCGATCAAACGTAACTGAACAAACGTAATCCAGACTGAGGGATTAAGACGTAATGCAGACGAAGGCATTCAGATTACTAAGGTAGAAAGTAAAGATGGAGATGTACGAGTGATTTAATATATACTTATATACATATATGTACATATATATACATATATATATATTTTTTTTTTATTTTAGAGGTTAGACAAAAGCTTTAAAATTTTATAAAGCAAATTGCGTTTTTAGCCGTCGAAATCTGTATCCCATTACGAAAGAAGGGTCTCGAGAAAATGTAAAATGTAGAGTCGCCCGAGAAAAGAGAATACGTAGTAGCGCGAAATAGTGGGGTTACATTTTCGAGGAAAATAGGGAGATTTGGTTAGAAGCGTTGATCAGGATTTTCTAAGATAACGCGATAAGGAGAAAAAAGGGAGGATTTCTTTCCGCCTTGGCGAATTACAAGAAAAATGCCCCGGAATTGCAAAATACGGTGCCACCAAATGGCCACGCTTTTTCCTTTATTCCGGAAACTCCTAAGTTATGCATTTTTCAATTATACCTGACTACGTAGCCACCAGGAAAATGAGCTGGTTCAAAAAATGTAATGTACGCTACGTGCACTACCAAATATTTGTCTTCGTTTAATTGGTAATTATTGCACTTAATACATCGCACGATCGTTACTCTGTATCCGATTTTCGCTAACTTGCGAGTATTATTTACTTTACTCCTTGTAACATTCCCAGCCTTTCAAAATATCGATTATCATATTATTACGTAATATTACCAATCGACACAATCATGCACCTTATTATACTTCTTCATAAAGTCGTGCATTATTATACAGGATTAAGCCTATGCTTATCATACATCATACAGCATTTATAGGACGAACCATCTTCGCTCAAAGAGTTTCATCTATCATTACGTTATACGTCGAGACAATACGTATAAAAAAAATAGGAGACTGCATGGTATAATCTTCGACGATGCATCGAGTTTACGACGTATAGATGTACCGAGAAAAATGACATTTTACTCTTTGGAGATGCTAAGAAATTTATTCGCACGTGTATATATTTCGACCAATTCTGGCAAATCGCGGCCGTACTTAAAGGGAACTATCGTAAAAGGTTGGGTCTTTTATCGGAGGTCTACACTCTTTCTCCAGCGGGAAGGAAAATAAAAAATATTTCGTGCCGTTGGCTGGAAAAATCGGAATCGACAGACATCGCGCCGGGGTCTCATTAGCCTTCGGCTTGGCTGTCGCGCCGAGTTTGCCGCATGCCTTCGCCTGCTTCTGTCCGACGTGATCTGTGTCAACGCCATCGGATACAGCGGTAAAGAAACCGCCGGATATAGAATGCAGGACGCCATTTACTACTTCAAAGTCAATCCGGTAACAAGGAATTGCGACATTCGAGCCACAATCTGTTTATGAAATTTTAAAAGAGATGGACCGTCTGGCGATCCAGCTGCGGTTGGGATAATTGACGTGTTGAGAACTGACATCAAAGGCACTCCGACTAATATCGAATTTAAGCCTTTCGATTAGAGGCGGGTTAAACTATTCGAATGCGCGGTGAGATCTGGATCCAAGTATGTTGGAACTAATTAACAGGACCCAAAGTAATATGGAAAAGTAGTGAAGATATTAAATTTGAAAATTTCGAACTCTTTAAGAAAGTTGAAGGATTCGGGTAACCTGAAGCGACTATGTTTTAGCTGATTCAAGTATATCCATTTATGACCCAATTCCAAGTAAATCGATTCGGATGGAACTCTACAAAACCAGCTTTAGTTGCAAATATGCTACAGGATTAGGAAAAGGAATAAGTGTGTGCATGTCTTATAGAGCTGATGGAAAACTACTTTCTTTTTTCTTCGATTAACTAGAAATCCATAGTCATCGCTGATTAGAAAGTCATTATATTTAAAAATAGAGGTTTAAACGATATTGATCTTGAATCCAAAACTATTTTTTTTTTCTTATAATATCTAGAGCATTGCGCAAGCTCTATATTAGTACTATCTTCATTTTACCAGCATATCAGTATCGACTATTAAAATCCCTGGTTATCAATGTATGTGCTACGGTCAAAGTGATTAATCGGTGAATGAAACCGTCAAAGTGAATGATTTGTCGAAATTATTATATTGACCATTTCATTCGGTTATCATTAATAATAACCGATTAATCACTTTGACCGTAACTTATGTACATATTTCACATTTTTGTTTTACCCACGATTCTCATCAAGAATCCTCTAATATAATATATATTTGGTCAGTAAATATAATCATTGAAATACACAACGATAAATTTACTTAACCTTCCATTTTGTATCAAAATTTATTGACACTGATTTCAGAGAGATTTTCGACTCTCCCGGTTTTCATCGTATTTCGGATTTTTTCCAAACTTCTCGCAACAGAGCCGCACGGGAAGAAAACAAAACTTCTAAGGTTTTATCCCTGTGTAAATGTGGACCGATTCGGTGTGCACACGATTTTGCATGCGCATCGCCGCGATAAGCAGCATCCCGAGGAGACTTCGGGTTGGGCATGTAAGGGCGCAAACTCGAAGCTACGGCTGCAAACTCGGATCCCTACATTGGGGCCTGGCAGATAAGAAAATGAAGCAGAAAAATCCTGCCTAATAGAATTTATGGGAAGCGGGGGATTCTTTAAACCGGAATAAAATATGGCACCGATGAAGTGCCGCATAACTTGTGGAATACGTACGATCGACAGGTACGACAGAGCCTCGATTATTCCGACAGGTCTGTCTACATAATGCTTATTCCGCTAAATCGAAGCCATCGAAGTTGAAAATTTTATTCTGCTTTAGATGAAGTTTCAGTATAAATATGGAGCATATATGATATTACTTTTTCATCAGAGTTTCTATTCATACATTCTAGAGTTCATTCATACTTTCTAACTATTTTGGTAATGTAATTAAATAAAATATGTTCAACTACGACAGGTCCGCGATTGCATCTCGATGGTGTAGTTAATATTGAATTAAATAGAGAAGTCTACTATCGCTAAGAGATTTTATTTTACATACTACTCGGCGCAAGGATTTTATCCGTAGTAGAGGAAAAGTATCAACTTTATACAAAGTTGTTCTCCTGACTTTTCGTTTCGAAAATGCCGAAGTTCGCTCCTTTGAGCGATATAAGGTAGCGAAAACTCAGAGGGCTGGTATCAAGTCTCCGAGATAGATGATCAAGGATCCCGAAGCTTCATTCGCTAATTGATATCCTCGCCGCAAACTGTAGTGGATGAACGTCGATGTTCGACGGTGAATTATAATCCTAGCCTCGCACTGCACCGTAACCGAGGATCTTACCCAAAACCGCCAGTACGTACCAATGCTACGGCAGATGTCGATATCTAACGGATATTAATGAATTTCGCCGGAAAGCTCATTTTTCATTTTTAACATTGGAATATTTGTCATTAAGGAACTCCCAGTAAATAGCATTAAAGCTATGCCTTTCAAATATTAAACTAGTCTAATCTGTAAATCCTCCAAATTAAAAAGAAAAAAGAAACAGACGTGTAGTTAGAAAAATACGAATCACTTAAAATATAGAATTAAAAGAATTTTAATCACTTGTTACATATACAAATATTATCTGTTACAATCGTAGATGTACATAACTTGAAAATATAGATTCGTCCAAACAATTTGATTTATCCATTGAACTATAAATACTTTAAAATTAACTTGGTACTTCTGTATAAAAATATTATATCGCGCAACCTTTTGCGAAATATATCTCGATCGATTTCAACACGCTGACGATTATTGGATTAATGAAAAACGATTTGTCGCGATTAACCATTCGCAAGGACCTGGAACATTTTGCTACGAGTGGTGGTAGAGTCGAAAGCTTTGCGCAGGCTGGATAACAAATTCAACGGATGTGCACCGATACAGAGCACGTGCAACGGCGAATGCATCGCAACGAAGAAATCTGTTTCGCACAGCGGTACAGCGGGACGTTTCGAGAACGCACGTGCTCTTGAAACAACTTGAAAGGTCTTCCGAGTGCGAAGAGACGAGCACGCGGCAGTGCCGCGCGGAACGAAGAACTAAAAGAAACGTCAAGGCGTCAAGGATGGAACAAAAGCGTATGTATGTGTGCATATACATATGTGCAAGCTGCATCGGAAATAGTTATAAAAATCTTGGTGTCGTATTCTATCCTCTGGAAGCAGGATAAAAAGTGGTATAAACATATATCCGAAAACGCTTTTTTTTTAAAGTATATATAAGTCCTTTTTCCATAACAGAATATTTTAAAAGGATTAGTAAGCTTACGCAAAGATCCAATATAATTAAAACGTACTGCTCTACAGTTTCTGATAATTCGTTTAAAGATAAACGTTTGTCCATTCCATATTACAATATACCATCTTGGTGATTATCTTAATTGTAATATCAGGATGAGTCGCTTTCTAATAATATTTACTTCCATGAAAGAAATACATTGTCAGCGATTGAACCTATTCGTGTAAAATTGACTACTGCAGAAAGTGGTTATATCTCGAAAACACAGAGTTTTTGGGCGTATATCTTTCTGATTTTCCTACATCCTTATTTTTAACGAGTTAACTATTTTGAAAATACCCTGTACATAGGCGTTCTTGCATATCTGCATGGCGCTTGCCGTGGATAAACCAGTATCTTGGATATATTTTTCTTCTGAATTTCAAGCTAACGGTATAGAGGATGCAGGTCTTCGCGGACCCATCACGATTTTCTCGCGCGTCCGCCTTGTTTGGGTGGAAAGAATACGTTCACCTGGCAAGCCCCAACCGCGACCAAATTGTACGTCCGCTCCACCAAACTAAACGTTTTTGCGAAAAAATACTTTAAAAGCCGTATGCGCGTCTGAATTCATATCGACCATTTTTATATCGCGATACTTTCCTTGGCGTCTCGTTCTACCGACCTTAACAATTACACCAGCGGGATGTGATCGGCATTTTCACGACATAGTTTCTCTCTCGAAAACTTAGGAGCCGTACGTGCATTTCGATTTATATCGATCTCTTTTTATTAGTCTTTGGTCGCCCCAACTACCGACTTTAGCGATTACTGTCGTATCTACAATGACGTTTCGTTTGTAAAAAAAATAAGAAAAGCTTTAGGTTCTCGCCTTTTTTTCTCATATCTCTAATTGCTGTCGCGACGTTTATGGTGAAATTTCTATAGTATAATATCCGCTTCGGTAACGTAATTTTTCTCAGAATGATTGGAAAGAGAAACATGTATATTTTATCATTTTACTTATGTGTATCATTTTGGTCATTTTTATGAGAATGTTAGTAGCACATAATTTGCGTAGACATTGCATAATTTTTGTGGACATGTTAAAGAGCTGGAAGAATAAAATTCGAATTCGTATCAGTTCTTTTCTTTTTACGGTACTTTCCCTGTTCTACCGCCTCTAGCAATTACTTTATCAGAACTTAGCCTGCTACTCCGTTTTCCTAAAAAAAAAGTTGAAAAGTCCAACATTAATTCATATTTGCATAAATCGTTTTTACTTCTTAATATCATTTCGCCGGAGAACTTAAAAGACTGTACTTACATCTAACTTTATATTCACATATTTCATATCTTAATGTTTTCCATATTATATCAGAAGCTAACTGTGAAGTTCTCGTTGTTAGAATAGAATCCAATTTTTCATAACATGCAATATAAATTCAACAAGAATTTCTTAGGAATTTTAAATGTGAAGAAGTATAGTTACGAGTCATTATACTTCGTCTGACCATGTCTTAAGGTGTACTTAGTATTTTCAAAGCATCCTCCAAGTAAACATTTCAAAATTACAAACTCTCGTCCTATGCATACCAATATTTATATCTTAAATATTTATAAACGTAAAATCATGAAGAAAGAACAATGTAGTAAAAACAGAGAGGTAGATCATTAAAAAGCTGAACAAGATTCATTAGACATGAAACGTCAAAGATGCATGAAAATGTTAATCTTGATGAATCATTCATCACGCAACTGAGTTGCTTGGGATTCAGTACCCTGCATTTGATGCACCTCGTAGTTATAGTTTACTATGAAATAACTTGCGAAACGATGCTACCACCTTAAAGAATGACAACAAATTTTATGCCCCTTTATCGTAAATGATGTATGGTTTTTACTCGATACAATTTTTGGTACATGTACAACTTGAAGTAATTTTATCAGACATGCTGTTTCATACATAAGCATTGAAAATGTACACGTATAAAAGTAAATCCAGTAATGCATCATAATTAAAATTTATTTCACAGCTGGGTATATAGAGTGTTATAAATTTTTAAGTAACGTACAGACATCATGATATTCATAAATTAGAATGGGTTCATCCATTTTAATGAAATAACAAACAGCCTTATTTTTAACAAATTTATTTTACCTCAGAATACAACTTTCCACGTCATATAATTAAAATCAGCGCAGTTACGCTTAAATATCTCATAAAATTGAAAAGCCACACATAATAAATAATTTAAAGAATTTACGCATTTAAAGAATATTATAGAAATAAGTTAAAAATTATGATCGATGAAATAAATATTGATGTAGGTGCAAGTGTTACAATGCATAAAAATTAAAAATTAAAAATAGAACGACAAAGCAATGTTTGTTAAGTTCTGCTCAATAGTCACGAGCAACGGAAAGAGAACCTTTAGAATGGTTAGATACTTCATAGCCTCCATCCAACCTGCAAGGTCAATATCACTAACGGAGCTGAGAAAAGGATTTTGCACGATGCGAAGAATTTCCTGCGCCCACGCAGATCCAGAATCTTTCAGACGAGCAGCGACAAAAAAAAGATTACGTCCTTCACCCGAATGAACCCCGTCCCACGTGACGCTTTTGTGCCTTTCGATTTCAATCACTTAAGTGGATGATATTAAACACGCCAAAGTGTCTGCACGTTATAAAAATACGCACAAGAAAACTGGCTTTTAAAGGTCAAATAATTCGGATGTTGTGACATGACACCGATTGATACTACTCTCGATAAAATACTCAACGGAATCATCTTTTTTTTTTTTTATACCTATCAGGGTGCTCGCCCTTCGACATTTAAATGGCTTTAAAGCTCCATTGGCTCAGCGATGTAACGAGGCTTGATCGATACCCGTCGAATCGTTAACATACAAATAAATTCGAAATGTCAGATATTAAAAAAAAGCTTATCCCGTGCTCGAACAGATTCAAAGCTCTCTAAACGGAATAACGAGCGACGACAGAAAAGAGGATAACGTCCTTCACCCGAATGAGTTTGTCGTACGTTTCAATGATGTGCTTTATGATTTCCATCGTGTAAAAGGATGACACTAAATACGTCGTCGTGCGTTCCATTTATAGAACTGTAAAACGATTGGCTTTTAAATATCAAATACAGCCGATGGAATCTAACCTTAGATGACATTGTTCTGGATTTAACCTCTTCACTACTAACACCGAATATATCCGGCATCCGACAAACGCGCATCATTGGCTGGCACCAATTATATCCGGCATCCACTAAATACGCTTCATTGGCTGGCGCCGGTTATATCCGATACTCACTAAACGCGTTACATTAGTTCTTAACCTGTACGATGCGCTCTAATGGCACGACGGTCTCGCCACTATTGGAGCGCTGACGCAAAGACCCGCCATATTGAAAGGATTAATAATGCTACTTGACCACGTGACTGGTTTTTTCTCTTACCGCCATTAACGTACATGTGTACCAGATTTCTTTTGATATACATTTGATACTTTCGATAGTTGAAGTAAATCTCTATCGTTCTGAGGGTATAATGATCCAATCGAATTATTTTATATCCACTAAAGAGTTGCACGCAATTATAACGAATGGTAAAAGAGAAAAATCGAGAGAAGAGCATCGCGTACTGATACAAATTTGGAACATTATCGATGCAGAGAGAAGCATCGACATAAACGTGAGTATAATCTCTGACAAAACCATACTTGGCTTTACATTTCAGTGCCGATCATTTAAGAGGACATTTCTCGAAGTAGATCTCAGAGAGGCTGGAAATAATGAGGAAATAGTATGGCGTAAACATGAGAAGCCTCCGGATAACCTAAAAAAAATATTGACCATACTCAACATTCTATGGCGTCTTTATGAATCTTGTCGCAATACATTATAATGCGTCTTAAAATCGAACAGCACTTTTTTCTCATTTTTCCAATCGACTCTTAAAAACCCTCTGACAAAACTATCTTTCCAGCGGATATAACTACTAGGAATACACATCGATCAGTTGAATACCAATGCTTATCAGCCTTGATTTTAAAAGGGCTCTCGTGAGTTTGGGTAGCAAACGTCCTCTGATAAAACGCCCTCCGGTACTTCTTTTTCAATTCCGATCGTCCAAGGGGATAATTTCCGTAACACGTCGCGGAGGGAGCGGAAAATAATTAGGGGATATTGCGTACACGTGACGGGCCGTGGGACGGGCGAGAAAAAAAAATAAACTGGCATCTCCAAGCGGCGGCCAGCGCCGCAGTCCGTGATCATTATTCACGCCACGCTCGCAGCCCCTATCCTCCCTCCCTTCGCGCCTCCAGAGCATCCACTCCTGCTCCCAGCGCCCCTCGACCTTTATCGCCGGGGGTCGTTTGTCCTCGTAAAAGGAATCATTAACGGGTACGACGGATTTCTTTTCCGTCTCTCCAACGTCCGTCGGCTACGTCGTGTTTCGCCTTTTCTCGTCGTCTTCGCCCTCTGTCATAAGCTACGACTTCTGTCGACTCCCCTGTCTGTTGCGCGTCGTGAATGAGCCACGATTGAGAAGTGCGAAGTTTACCATCTGCCACGTGCCTCGATACTTTGTTTGGTCGTCGATGCTGATCGATGATGTTATTTGGCGTAGGATTATCGTTTTGACACAAGACCTAAACTACTGAACTGTTTTAACGCTAAACCCACAAATCACAGTCCGGATATAATTAAGTGTACTGAATATGTGCTTTAAAAATGAGAGGACAAAACGGAAGTGTTAAGAGATTGATGTGTTGATCCATGCGCAGACGGCAAAATGACGGAGAATTTTGAATAACATCAGATCGCAAAGTTGTGCAATCTTTCAAAGTAACGATGGACGTCTAAATGACCGACATTCATTTTGATCGATCCTGTAGTTTTGACGATAAAGTGAGCTTTGAACTACCGGGAATATACATATCAAATGGGAAATATCTAATTACGACTATTGAGTCGTAAGCGAGCATAAACGAACGTGAATTCGAACATGAGAACGTCAATCGTTCTATGCGAATGATTTCGATTTCTTCGAATTTTCTTCGCGATTTCACATAGCGGTTGCCGTGATCAACGGAGAAACTTGAGTCTGGCAGGATACCATTTGTTTTCCGTTGCTAGGTCTATTTCTTTCCCAACTTCTGTTTTCATAGCACAACGCGAGTTCCCTGAACATAGAAAAATGATCCTTGAGAACCTATCTCCACTAATGTACCCGTAGTGCACCATCAACAGCCCCGTTTACGCAATGAAATTATCACACCATCGGACGCATTCTTGATAATCGAAGCAACCAAGCATTCGCCTCGGTAGAAACCCAATACACACAGAAACAACTCTCCAAATCACCGTACAACGGATACCCGATCCTTAACGCTAATCCCAAGAATCTTTTCCAGAGGTCAAAAGAAGCGTTGATAAATCTTAAGAGCAGAAAACCCGCGATGGAAAGCTTTCTCCCACCTCAGTTTTCTTGCCAGTCACACCGTGATCGGGTAAACCTCGTGGAACGGAGGTGGCATAAATTTTAAGGGTGAAAAACGGCCGGACGCTCGGCGGTGCAGAGCCGCGGAAGAAATATCGGAGGGCAGGATGCACTTGTTCTTCCACGCCCAGGTTCGAGAAGCTCCAGGATATCGAGCACGGGATGCGAGACCGGTCGTAAGTTCGGTCCTGCTCCTATTGTATATCGTCCTCGGCCGCAAGAAGCCCGATTATCGGTAGGCCATTTATCGCTTTGCAATTCTGCGGGGCCAGCGGGCCGTTAACCTGGTTCCCGGTAAGTGAAACTCGCGGTGAGTTCTATCTGGGGAGCCGAGGGCAGATAGGACGTTGCGTATGGTGCTCTGGGCTCGTCCGGATTATCGGATCCGAAATTAGTTACGGAGATAGTACGACGTTTCGATGCGGCCTTTGTTACGCTCGCGATCGATGGGCCGTCGATACGAGGATTTGCGGCGTGGCAAGAGTACGTAGCTTGTGCAGCGTATCGTTGCGAGAGTAACTCACGGGTGATTCTTTGAAATACACCGCTGCGCTAAAGTTTTTTTTTTCTTCTCTTTTTTCCTTTCTTACTTTTTTTCGACTCTTCGAACGAATCGACGATTTTAATCAGAAAGTTTTAAGGATGGTAAAAAAAAACACATGTGTCTGTTAAGCAATGCCGCCGATTTAATCTGTTGATCCGACGAATAAGCGTTAGCAAAATATAAATCCTTGATATCCTTCGCGACGTCCAACTTCCTATGGATAACGGGATTATTGAATTTTCCTTCTGTAATCATCATTCCGCTGGTATGCACATCTTCATAACTTTCGATTCCTCGCTGAAATACGCCTTTGGGCGAATTCAAATATATTCCTAAACAACGGTGCAAAAAGGATAACGCAAAAGCAATCGGATTTCCATGAACATTAAAATTCCAATATTTAAACATTCCTACGTTCTTCTTCGGGCAACATTTCTGGTTATTCCCGGCCGTTTCGGAGTTCGCATCGATGCCCGCACGTACCGCGCGTTGATCGATTTTCGCCAGGAGATCGCAATTTGTTGCACCGCACAGAGTCGGCTTCGTGCGCCGTCCGTAAAAAAAAGGGAAAATACGTCGTTGCAGCCGTTATCTCGTTTCCCGTGAAAAAGGGCCCTAACAATACACATATAGCCGGGAACAATATCCACACAGGAGGGCGTAGCGCGAGGTGGTCAAAGAACGGCAGTCACGATCGCATCGCGGTTTCACGATAGCCCGCAGTGCTGGCCGTCTGTGCGATCACACGTGTAAACGCGAGCCGAAACAACCGTGTCGTTCGATTCGTCTCGACACGCCCAGGAAAGAAACCCTCGCGGTACAAGAAACGCGAAAAGTTCCGCTCAGAAAACTTTATTTTCCACCGGGGAACCTCGTAGGATATTGCTAAGGCCGTGGCCGTTATGTCCTCGACATCACGATGTCAATACGCTAAAAATCTCGAAATGTCGGGAACGGAGTGGATAAGTACGATTGTGTAAGCTGCGAGTCTTGTACGTGGATTGTACTAACGGTCCACTCACTTGATCGATTTGTACAGTTTGTTTTTGGTTTTGACTCTACCAATAACTATGAGATACGGTTTAAAAGGGACTTCAAATTCCAAAGATAAAACTCGGATACAACAATCGTGGATCTGGATACTCTGTTACGTTTACGATCGTTCGATAATCGAGTTTAGAGGCTTAATGCGCTGAAAGAGCGAGCGAGTAAAATAATCAGTGACCCTCGTAATGAATATTCTTTCATCAGCAGAACCAGTATGAGTACGGTCTATCGTTCCATCAGCTTTACGATCTTTGAATCTTAGAATTCGTGTCCAAAATTGTACAATGAAACAAATATTTATAAGTAAAAATTCGATCTTCGCGAAGCGTCGATCACATAATCTGTTAATCCCCTCACCTCGCGAATTAAATATCGTCTGACCCAAGTATTTCTATCCGATATATGCATAGATAATCACCGCTAAGGACGAGCCATTGAAATAAAGAAGTCAGAGGAAAAAGTATCTACGTTTCGTATAGCACAGAATACCTTTACGTTACGTGTACTATATTTATCGCACCGCGAAAGTACCTCGTTACGACGGCAAGCACGACACCGTGGCAAGAAGGGCGATAAAACAAATAACGATCGGCCCCGTCGAAACGGCACTTGGCTCGCCACGGGACAACGTTGCTTGACGCCGATTCAAGACTGACCACGTCCACAATAAGTAGAAAAAAAAAACTGGGAATAACCCATCAATTACGAATAACCGGGTAAATAAACCACGATAGATGATCCATCGACCCAAACTTTTTCAGTGCCATTTCGAAAATGTCTCCATATCGTATTTATCACCGTCTAGCATGATCATGCACGTGAACACCATTTTTCTAATTCTAATCATCGATGATCACTTTCGCATTATAACTAATGAAGCAGTCAATATCAGTGGTTAGTCATGGAAAAATTGTTTTATCTTTATAACAGCAAATTTTCTGCGATATTCCATCATTTTATTGCTGCATATGGATGATCAATTTTAATCTATTATTAACACTTCTTTTAAGGCCTTCTTCTCAACATATGTGATATTTTAAATATATCCAGAAAGCAGCCAATGGTTCTAGAATTTAAAATCGATAGACTAGGATAATTTCGAAATGCAACTCTAGTGCGATGCGCGGTATAAATATGTTTGACGCGAATCGGGCATAGTGTCTCGGACCGCGAAGGGTTTATGCGGTGTTTTAATCGGTCATTCGATAATAAAATATCCGGACGTCACGCGAAAGCGTGCCGTATTAATACGAACGGGGCTGAATTTATCGCCCAGCCGTTTATCGCTCTACCCTAGAATAATAGTCTGGGGGAAGGGCTCGAAGCTTCTCGGCCTCCACGCTCCTCCGATATCACCAGTGCCTTTACACTTGGCGACTGAGCACGGCAGAGATATCCCAAACCTCGTAGATCTTCGATCTAAACGCGATCCATTGTGTCTCGTCGCGATTCCTTAACCAGAAAACAACGGCGACAGAGAACCGAATATACAATGGGGAATAAATGTCTAAGTCGGGAACAGACAGTGCAACAGATAGTAAGCAGTTGGCCGTAAAAGCTGTACAGGAAAAATTTACTCGACTGGAATTAGATCATGACGCGTCCAAATCCTCAAAGACTTGTGTACAGTTTGTCTTTAAACAAATTTAAAACTTCACACATTTTTATGGCACGACTGAGTATTGAAAACTTGACAATTTTTATAATAGTCTTTTTTTTTTTTAAACAAGTGTCGAACTCTAAGATCATTTGCCCAAATAATAGTTTTCTGTGGTAGTGTGCATTATCAGGAACTCTGAATTTTTCCGTAGAATTAGTAAGTTAAAAATTTCAACCGATATATTTTTCAAAATGAGCGAACATCGGCAAATACGTTTCTAGTTGTTTATTACGCTTCTATTAGCATATTATGCAAGATTCGTTTATCATCCAAAAATTAATATCCCTGAAACGAATTGCCTTAGGAATCACTGCCAGCAGAGACAGACCTAAATACGAAATAGAGCACGATTAGAATTACGTTTTGCGTTTAATTGAGAGCCCAGTAGCCGCCACATGACGGTGATGTGACTTACCCAAATATAATAACAATAACTGTGATGATTTAATCAGCGCGGCTATAATTGACAGCAAATATGACCACCGGGCAGCATGTGCTGAAAATTCAGGTTTATTCACGCACAAGAACTATCCCGATGGTCGCATTGTTCAGATCCACGTGTACGAACCGTCAGCCAGAGCGTACGTTCACAGCTGTGCAGCATAAAATCGCGGCTCGTTGTATCGCGCTCACAGCTCCGGGGATACAGTTTCATCCACGTCATCTGTACGTAACGTCTAAATAATTCTCCTACGATTTTGGGCTTTCAAATACCAAAATGCAACGTTACAATGTTTTCCAACATTAATTTCTGACTAACGATATACCAGAATCAAAGAGATTCGATGCAAATTGAATTCATGAACAACTTCCGTTACATCAAAAATGAAAACGAATGCAACAGGAAATTCAGATAGCTGTGATAATTTAATTCCCAAAATTGTGTCCCAAAAAGTGTCCCGTGCTTTATACCTCTCAATTTTTCGAGGCGATAGGTATACTGCAAAGGGAATAATTGGAAAGCCATGTTGAGCAATAGGTTAACGTAGAATAATAATCAAACAAAGAATAATACAAAAGCTTCCTTCCGCGAAAATAATAACGGTTTAGAATTTACTAACTGTCGCGAATTAAGTGAAACGGTCTATCGCCTTAAGAAACGTTTAAAGTCGCTCCACTACCATTATAATCGTCAACGAGCATTGTTATTTCGCGGATAAAGATACGAGGACAGAGTTGTAGCTCCAACGAAGATTCAAGCTTCGTACTTACGCCTATGGCTGTTTTAGAGCGGTTATTTTACATAAAACGCTGGTCAGCCGTACCGCAGTGTTAACGACTCGTTATCCGCTTCGCACCGGTAGCCAGCTGGATTCACAGTCTGGAGTAACCCCTCGCGGTTGAGATATAGGTTGGCAATTAAGTCAGCAGAGTTCGTCGGAACGTTTTGGCCACGATTCACACGCAACTCAGAGCCACGGTCGACCCTTGTTGCATCGCTAAAGCAGAATAATTTTAAACAATTTTCCAGGGGCATATTCCTCTTCTACAAAGATCATCCACTGAAGTCGGTGAAGAAGTGAATACTAACGAGTTATACAATGAGTCCATTGAATCTGAAAGCACATAGAAATGATGAAAGAGTTGGTAATAAGGCTTGAATAAACCGCTCCCGGAAAAACCTTAATCGCCTACTTTCGCGACCAAAGACGTATTTTAGCACCGATTATCCGCAAATAAGTCCATTTTATATTTACGTAACAGTTTTAATAAGGTTAATGTCAACAACAACGTTACAAATAATATTTCTTTCATTTCTTTTAAATAACAGAAATACCTTGCGTAAATCTTATTAGAAATGTACTTTAAAAAATAAAACTAGGGGACTTGAGGCTTCTTCCAAAATCTCTCTTTTATTATCCTGAACGTGAGAAAACTTCATCATTTCATCGTGTATTGCATTGGCAAACTCGTAAAATGTATGTACAGTAGCACAAAGTGCCTCTTCCCCGAAGTAGTTTTGTATTCGAACGTAACGTGTAACATTTTCTTCAAACAGTCATGAGTACTCCCAAAAAGTTAGTCAACCTAGCGCAGTCGGTACAGGTACGCACATCATGTTCAGCAGGGTTACAGATGCCAATAGAGCGGCGGTAAATCTCGCGGAAAAGCGGTACGGAAGGAGAAGTGGATGAGGAAATTTGCACAAATACAAGTTATAATTTGAATAGAAAATTCCCGGTGCACAGTATCGGAGGTGAAAATATTCAAAATTATCGCCTACGGCCGACGAGCCGATAACTTGGTTTCCAACAGCCAGGACGATGGTTTCTCGACTTCTACCTAAGTTGCTTACGTTATACGTGCGGACACAAGTTTTCTTCGACTTAGCCCGACCATTTAAAGTCGAAGATAAGTCACTTTCCGTGGAAAACTTGGGCAGAATACCTTAACCGCCCAATATATAGGACCCGGACTATGTACCGGTTCGATCGAGCCTCACGAGTTTTGCAAAAATTTCCTTAGGCACGTAACTTACGTACCTTTAGGCGCCCGCGCTCTTACACCTGCGTCGTGCTTAAATCACGAGTCACAGTCGATAAAACTGTTCACGCTATCACACGGTATACGCGTAATCAACGTAAGCCCACATATATACGTATTTACATACATACTCACAATATACTCACAATATTTTACACGAATTAAAACATCATACAAATCCCCGATTCACCTCTAAAAGTACCGATTATGTATAATAACTCAGTCGTACTAAAGGCATTTGAAACGTAAATAATTCAAATCAATAATAAAAACTACAAGACAAATAGACAAACTCCATCTACAACAACAACCAGTTTCTCACGATAAAGCCTCGAATTCCGGGGGGGGGGGGGAAACCCCAGCGGAAGCAAAGTTATACTACACCTAATAGCTCCAGCAAAAATGCCAACTATTCCGTAAGCTGCTTTTCGTGACGTAATTTCCGGGAATAGACGCATCCGTTTTGTCGGCTATCGGGGAAGATTCGCAGGCGACACTCGGGGCCCGGTGTCAAGCCGAGGGCAGGAGCCGCCGATGGGGGAAAAAACGAGGCACGGAGGGCGGAGAACGCGGTGGAAATCCACGGCGACGAATAACCGAGCTCAGCCCCTGCATACGCTCGGGTACGTGAGGCGTATATCCGCGCTGGCGAGGAGCAGAAGCTAAAGGACGTACATGCATACGCGGGGAATCGTTCTTCTCGCCGGTAGTTTTGGATCGCTGGCGGGGGAGGGCGGATGTAAATCGCGGAGAAATTCCGGGCGAGGGCGGAAGATAAGGGGAAACGGGAGAGAAACACGGGCGAGGAGGGTCGAGGAGTGGGGGGAGGAGGGAGGGAAACGGAAAAGCGGCGCTCCGTGGAGGGAAGGGGAAGAGGTTCTCCGGGCGCCTTTCGCTGGTGGTTCCTGTCGCGCGAGCGAAATTGCGTCTGTTTATCTAAGCCAACCGACAGAAATTCCATTTCATCTCAGGGCGACATACCGGCCGCCCTGGCCGCATCCCTTATCCACCTCGTCCGGTGCAACCGCGACGTGGCTGTGACCGTTATTTATTTCTTTCGCGCCTCCTCCTGGCCCCCGGCCCGCGACTTATCTGAGAGACGTCGGCCGTCCATTCGAGCGGGTAAATCCTGGCGACTCCCTGGGACACGCCGGTTTTAACCCTCCGCGTGGAATGGTTTTTCCTCCGGAAAGAGTCCGCGGGAGATCATAAGGGGCGAGGGAGGGGCTGCAACCTCCACCCCCTCCCAGCCCTGGGAGCCCAAAGGAACGCGCGTGGCTGAGATAAACCGAATCCCTCTAACCCCTGCTTCGCTGGGGAGCTTTAACTCGAATCTCACGATGTACACGATGTTCTTGTAACTTGCGCGAGTACGGTGACTCTTCACTCTCGAGGGACGCGACCGCTGATTGATTCGTCGTATACCGCTTACGCGAGGACTGATCGCGCACAGGACTTTGCTCGATTGTTACAAGGAGTAAGGATATGTTTTTATCATCGATATGCCATTTGAAGGTGCTGAATTATGGAAAAAAAATTTTCGGCTCCACGATTGAATAATATTTATTGTTGTTAGTAATATTACGACGACTGTTCCGAACGGGAAAGCTTGGGTTTTAAAATCTTAGTCAAGATGGTGAATGGCTATTATTCGACCCAGCAAATATTCAATGATTAAAACATATTTTGGTGGTTCGAAATCCACCTTAGCAGTGGGTAATAGCAAATGACCTTAGCAAACATTATAATAATTAATCAAAATAATCCTAATTAAACTCCCTAACATTGTACAATATTTATAAAGGATGATATACACGTATCAGTGTCCAGTATTAACTTTAGTATCTTCAATAAACTGTAGCAGATCGACCGTACAATGCCCGCAAACCAATGCGAAGAAACGCCCTTGGGATTATTAAGAAAGTCGAAAGGTCCGCGATTTTATCCGTACGCAGTCATCTGCTTGGAGCATCGGCCCACGTCCATCCCCCATACAGCGCCCCTATGCGCCTCATCCGTATGCACCTGACGTGTCTTCCATGAAGATACATCGCTCCTCTCCAGGGAGAAAGTTTATCCCGGATAAAACTAGATCCTGCGGTGCTGGCCGGACGGACGCTGCATCCGCGACGAATGATAGTGCTCGCAATTAGAGAGATGTTTTCGCGAAGATTAATATCACGTACGACGTGGGACGGGGGGATAATCTGCGATGGAGAGGTGTATTCCAAAGTAGAGAGACGATAATCTCGGTTATATGATCGATAGGAGTTTGGTAAATTTGTTAGTCGTAATCGATCCCCGTCGATGCCTTTGTAATCCTGAAATTTAGCTCGAAGGAGAGATTCTAGCCTTAAATAATCGTTCCAATCGATGACAAAGAGATCGAGGATATTCTCTGGTTATTTAAAGGATATACTGTGTGGCTCAGAGACCAGTTTTGTGAAATGGAGTTATTCGTACTTAGTGTGTTCTAAACAAATGTTTGTCAGGGTTTGAAATCTCGAATCTCATTGTAGAATTTGCCCTTTCAAAAAGCCAAACTTGATTTAAGTAGGATGCTCGTAGTAACTTCCATAAGAGGAAATTAGATATAATTGAACTTCACATAAATTAATATACAAGTTAGTGCACATGGATTTGTAGAAGTATGACGTTGTCCAAATTTATTTCCTTCTTGGGGCTTATCAAATGGGAATTTAGTCAAACCTAAAACAAACTCTCGCTAACTTCCTGTAGTAATTCTCAAGCTCCCTTGTCGTTTTATAAATGTTCAAAAGTGATGCGAATCGTTATCACTTGCGTTTGACACTTCGAAAAATCCCGCAAGTTTGTAACGTTGCATTTGCAAAAAAACATTTCATAATTTTATTTTAATGTATGCATCATTAGACGAGTTTATTAATTTTCTTCTCTCTGCCCTTCCCTCTCGCAGACATACGTAATATATGACAAAACAGTGGCTCGTAATTTTGACGAGCAATCGTCCTTTTCGCGGAAGCCACGATAATGCAACCGCAGTAACCTCCGTCATTTGGACTGCACAGGCATCGATGGCGTGGCGCACGTTTTTCTCTTTTTCACGTTCAGCCCGACTTCCTCAATTCCCGGTGACCCCATCATTTCTTTATTCTCCTTTAATTACGAGTTACTAACGACCAAACGTCCTTTGCTCCTCGAACAAAGGCCAGGCGTCCGGCGACGAAGGATGACCTAAAAATCTTTGAGCAAGTAGTCCACCCCCTTTCTTCCTCCTTATCCTAGGTTCCCCAGAGGTAAATCCAAGCCTCGAACTCACACTTTATCCTGGTCCCCTACCTTTGCCGCGTGATTTTGCATCTTCGAATTTCACGTGACGCGCCTGATGTATCTTTCACGAAGATGCATCGTATTCCCCCCTGGGAGAAACTCTCCTTGCGATATAAGACAGGCCGATACGATGCGCTCACAAACACGTTCGAAGATCGCATTGTTGTTTATGTTTCCCTCGAATCGGAGCATACTTTATTCCATATATTCCGTCATCGCTTTAAAGAGTTTCCGCGCGCCGTGCTTTGCCGCCGTAATAAAAGAATATAATGCTCTTGGTTCGATCTGCGCGATAAACAATACGGGATGTGATTTTATGAGAACATTGATTTGAGATCTTAAATTGTATTTATTATCCTCGTCTTCGACTTGCACCGACCATAAGAAAGTCGTATTATATCTGTGACACGAGTTTTCTCCAATCGTCGGACGATCGCTTTACCTGCATGCAAATCTATCCTCTCCATTTGAGTGCACGAAGGTGTGTAGAAAGCTTAAAATTAATATGCAAATTAATATAACATGGAGGTAGAAGGTTTAATATTACATGAATGTTTAAGAAAGAAGAAAATATTTGGAATCAGAATTCGAGAGCCGAAATCTGAGGGAAACCTCGATTATGGAGGGTCAATTTTTTCGCAGAAGGGTTCACGTCAATGTGATCCGCGTTTGCGTCGATACGTCTTTCGATAAAAGAGCTCGGTAGCCTCTTCATCCCCATCCACATAGTTCGGCCGTAAGCCCTCGGGAAGTTCGTGATGCGTACAGCCCTCAGGAACTTGGGCCGCCCCACGACCCCTCAGGAATTTCACGTGCTACCACCCCGCAGGAACTTTCGCGGTTGCTCCACGTATCCGTAAATCGTTCCACCATTCGTTAGCCAACTTCGCTCTCTTGCGTCCTATTTGGCCCCTCGCTATCCCTGTGCCAAAAAAAAAACTTGTCGAGACCCTCCGCAAGAATTTGCACGACGAAAAGTCTCCTGGATCGTGCTTCGTTAATCGGTCCCCTTACCTACTTTGTTCGATCCAGACTTTGTCTTTTCTTCAAACCGCATTATGAATCGACTGTATACGATACTGATGTTGTTGGAGGTTGATTTATTTGATTTGGAAGCCACGTTTCTTTCCAGACAGTGACGTAAAGCACGTGTATTATGTTATGAAGTTTGCTTATCATGCATTTCGTTTATTTACGTGGAGAAATATCGAATACGTATAATAATATTCGGTTTACAAGGTATGCTTTACTCAAGCGACGGAGCAGTTTGCGAGTATGATGAGGTGTATTATAATTAGGTCTGCTTATTTTGGAAGTTGAATTACATTTAAGTAACCAAGCAGTGCAACGCATGAGAAAGTTTGAACGGAAAGGAAATGTATGGAATATGGTTGCGCTGATAGTTTATTTGTAGGTATATGTTCCGGCCCGAAATGCATAGACAACGACGGACTTCTTAGTTTCTGACTCGACGCGGTTATCCCGACGTTTATAAATCTGGCTTTGAACGCGTATGAACATTTGTCAATTTAATTTCAGGAGTGGACGTCTAAAGATACTTATCCGAGAAGCTATTATTGTACCTCGGGTCAGTTTCAAACTACTGAAACTACAGGGTACATTTCACACGGGGATGTTGGAAGGCAATGAGTGAGTATTAGGCATGGTAGACGTGTCTACGTGTTCCGTGGAAGCTAAAGCTTTGTAAAACAAAAGACGGGAAGCTAGTGTTTATATAGATTTAACCATTTCAATATTTAACCGCCGTAACCATCAAAATCACGAAAAGGTATCGAGAACATTTCTAGTCGCATTAAATATTTTCTATAGAATAAACCGGAAACATGGAAAAAAAGGAGATAAATGGTATACTAACCATGCGTCGAGTTAAAATAAACGAACGGCTACGCGGGATTTTTTCCTACGGAGTCGGTTACAGTGGTCACGAAATAGTTACAACCGTAGTTAGTACAGTTACGAGTTCCTAACACGGTTCAGGATTACAGCCATTCGTGGTACAGACATGCCTCGTATAACTAACATAAATATGCAAATCGTACAGATCCGTTTAAATACCTACCGAGGCCTTGACCCGCATACGCGAAGCAAGCAGTCCTACGAAATATTTCACGATATCCCTCAAAATGTCTCCCCGCAATTACGCCGGTAATCGGTTAAGCGAACAATTCCAATGGCAAAGAGTAAACAAACGGGCAAGGGCCAACTTTGTCGACTTAAACTTTCCGACACGTAATTCGATATGGTTCACGTGCGAATAATTCCAACAAGTTCGACCCTCAAACGGTTAACGGCCCGGCCTCCCGCGGCCTTGCGTTTCGCATTATCGGGAATAAAGTTCGGATCATTTGTCTAACCGGTCGAATTTCCTTTGTCACCGTAACGGCGGCCTCCTCGGGATCCCCTTCTTTATCCAGGTTTCCAATACGGGACCCTTCGGGACATCTCATCCGTGGAACAACTTCATTATTCACCCGCATTCTTCACCCGGAGAGAGCATCCTAACGGATCCACCGTGAGAAGGAGCGCTATCCGGCCGAAAGGAGCGCGCATTAAATGGATCGTTTAAGGCCCGAGACCGCAGTTTTAGCCGGCCTCCTTTCCCATCGACCTCCGCGGAGAAGAAGATCCCGAAGGCCGACCGAAGTGTCTCGTCCTGCCGCGTTATTTTGCGGGGGGGGGGGGGCCCTTTATTTCCAAGGGCCGTGGATGAGCACCGTCAGATTCGACGTTCGTAACGGCCTCTGATATCATTAATTCACCGCTCCTTCGCTGGTCGAAATAAATATCCCTTTTAATGCGCTCCTTCCTGGGGATGTGATAAAGGAAACGGCGAAAATACGCGTTTGTAATCCCCGATGACGAATGGCCCTTCGTATTATCCGATTAAATTCGCTGCCCCTGAATTTACCTTTCGCACCGCCCTACCCGCGCTTTATTGACACTCCGTCATCGTTAGACGGGCCGCGTTACGTCGTCTTAACGTGCATGATCCACGCTCGCCTCAAAGTGACGTTCCGTTTACGTACTTGCATTACGTATGACCATTGTTGCTTGCTGGTTTTTTTCAGTTATCGTGGATCAGAATTACAGGATATACGATGTGACTGGTAATGATCTTTTGAAGCGAAGGGAGACTAATGATTGAATGATTAATGAATAAGGAGTAGCCAAGAGTTAATTAAACGCAAAACACTGAGTTCCTCGTGACTGAAGATATGTTTAATATTTGTACTGATTTTACGATTTTTAGTGAGTACATTTGTTTTTGTGTAGAATACACGTTTGCGTATACACATTCTCCGTATTGTGATTATGACCAGTATTAGCGTTCTTTTAGAAGTATTCTACGGAAATGCTTATGTCTACCTTTAATCTTTTTCTTTAGACACATAATATTATACAGAAAGGGAGATTGATGTATGGCTAAAGTATCGAGATCTAAAATACACGTCGACTGGAGACAGTGAACGAGGGTGCGATGTCATCGGTATGTCGTTGTAGAATTAAAATACAGTTCCGCACCGTAAATGTGTATCGATCGTGCGGAGGGAGGAAAGCCTTGGGGAATTTGAAAACGACCCTTATAGCCAGAATGAGCGGAGAGAGCCGAATGAATTATTGCGTGCTCTTGAATGAGAACTTAAAGAAGAACGCGTACGCGTCGGAAGAACGCCTGTCGTCGGAAAGGTTTGTTTGTTGACTTCATTTTTACCGTCGACCATTCAAATGACTCAAGATAAAATTTAGTATTCAACCTGGACTTCGAATCACTCGATTTACGATATGTAACGTAGAGATTTACGTATGTAAATGTAGAGTAATTAAATACAATTCGAACCCAGCTATTGTAAATTTTGTAAATTATTGTAATATATATTATTTTATATTGTAAATTTTTATTTATTATATATTGTAAATTTTCTACAATTACAACCTTTTATTTACTAACACAGCATGTTCGAATGACGTAATTGTTGATTTTTTTACCAATACACTCGTCATTAGATACAAGTGTATGTATACATTTAATATTCTTTTGAATATACCTAGAAAGTATCAGCGTTGCCAAGAAACCTTATGATTTACTGATAGAGTGACTTTGGCGATTAAGAAAAGATGCGGTTTGACTTCAACCATTTATTAATGAGATTGTGGATAAAAAAAAAGAGGTACACCATACAACTAAATAATTAAAAAATTCGCGAAACATATAAAAATAATTCTTAAAATACCGTAAAGCGGATGCGGCATTTAATGCGGAAGTCTTTTAGGAAAGCGGATATTTCAGAATAGCGATAAACGTAATATAATTTTCCGCCAGAATTCCCGATTTTAGCAGTGCAGTTGGACGCGGATATTCCAAGAATCCGTAATCGATTTACGCCACATTGTCCCGCGCGCAAGCAAAACTGTATGCCAACACGTTCGATCCTCCGCGATTATCAGGTCGATCAATGCGATTATCTTCGCCTCGGTAGCTGAAAGGAGTGCTTTCCGGTTATTCGATTAGAACGCCCAGAGCGTGATCGGAGGAGAAACGGCGCCGTCGACTGGTATGATTTGTAAATGACGAGAGAACCGCCGGCTGCTAAGCCCATTATATCGCAATCGCTGGCGAAACGGACGGCTTTGGTTCACAGTCAAAGAAAATTGAGTGTTACGGATCAATCCCCGAAGAATGTTGCACCTGAATAATCACGGAATACCCATCCATAATCCCTGAATCGCGAGCAAAGGCGTGAAAGTTTTTTGTCCGAACAAACTCCTCAATTATCAAATTTCTGATCGGATCTTGCTGTCGATAAATTAAAGTGGATTTAGAGAAGCGAATGGAATTGACGTATAAACGTCTATAAATGTACTCCGACTATTTTTATTCTAGTGTTAAGCGGCAAAGCTGATTTACTTTCTAGAATTATAATTCTCGTGAAACTTTTATGAATAATGTGTCATAATGTGGAAATAAACCGACGAATATATATCGTGCTTTTGTAACAATCGTAAGTTACGTGGGACACGTTCCAAGGACTAATCCTTTGAAGTTTAATTATTGACGAGAAGAAGGGGTTTTAGTTTCATTGGACACCTCGCACCGTCGCAACTAAACTTTGTCCGTCTGGATCAAAAGAGAGAAACCTTTTTCTGGACAGTCGGCGCGTAGTGTAAGATCTCTTCTTTAAAGAAAAGGAGCATCGTGCTCAGAATGAATTTTGGAATCCTTCCAACCGCTGCGAAGTCTCCAAGTAACTCAAAGTCAGTAGACAAATACTATCCTTCTTCGTAAAACTTGGCGAAGGTTTCGACCACTGTGCGACAGGGGGTTATTAAGCTTATTAGTTTAGAAAAGGAGACAAATTACGATAATACGACTAAGTTGTAAAATGAAACTGAAGAATTTTTTGCCACTGTTCATCAGCAAGAATCTCGATTATGGTTTGATAAATGTAAGTTTCTTCTTTTAATTAAAATATAATGGTAGGCATATTTCTCTAAGATATATTAACAGCCAATTACCATTGTTACGAAACATTCTATATTCCACTATCTTACATCTTACACTAATTTTGCAAAAATGCGTATGTATTTTTTACTTTTACCCGATAACAAAATCGTCTCACGCTAGATAATTAACGAGGTATAACGACAAGAAACCATTTTACATCACCCCGCTTCTTAAAATATCGTCATTGCAAATAACGAAATATAGGGAATTCGAGCAAAGAGATAAAGTAACCTGGATTAAACAAAAGAAGAAGAAAAAACGAAACACCCCAATTTTTTGAAAATTTCACCTTCGTCACTCGACACCGTTTTGAGAGTACACGAATACATCAGATTCCACTAACCGATGCGCTTTTGTGCCAATAAACCTTTTCGAATATCCCAACATTAAATAATGTCACGATAAAGTTTCGAGTATGCGGATAAAGTTATCGAGTGGCAATCTAATGAGGATGAAAGATCGTGAATCCTCGAAAGAACGACGGTCGCACCGCGGCGGCGTCGAGCGACAAAAAAAAGGAGCCGCGGGCTCGACCCTCGATAACCCGCGTCCCGCCGAAATTTTCAAATCTTAATTGTGGTGAAATGGTGTGTAATGGCGTGAAATATTGCCCAGAAAAAGATGCTGACTCTTATTACGGCCGGGCGAACGCCGAACCTTTTAATCCCGGGTCTTCCCTCCGCACCTGCCGGAAAATGCTGACCCGCCAGTTCCATTGCCAATCTGTTACGGGGGAGTATTTTCGCGTGTGCCTTTTTTCATCTTCTCCCGCGCTCTTTCCTGCTCCGCGAAGCCGCTGTGTTCTTGGCCGCTTCCCCGATGCGCACCCACGAAATCTCGCTTTCTTGCGAAACCAGCTCCGCTCTCTCCGGGCTATTAACCGCAACAACCGTAAAGCACAGCCGCCTGCTTCTCATCAGGCTTTATTATCAAAATTAAGAGAGTATCGTATTAGTTTCTCGATTCTCGCAGTAAAGGTCGAATGGTATTAGCCGGATTTTTGTGGAGAGAAATTAAGGGATTTGTAGGATTAAGTATTCGCCCTATTTGTTCATTGCTTTGAGTTTTTACCGAAAGTACAATGAAAGACGATCTCGAAGGTATATGAATTCGTACATATGCAATGAACCTTGATACTGTGCACATTATAGGGGATAATCTAGGCTGAAATCGTTTTATAATAATTACCAGGCTCCAAGTAAGATGGGGAAGAAGAAAGACCTGATATCAAAAACCAGGTATAACCTTTGAATTTTCTTACGCAGTGACTGCGACGATAAACCCATTGAGACCCAAGAGATCTATCCAAAAACAACACTTCCCAGATTCGTAAATAACCTGGAGCGTCAATTCCAAGGAGCAGATGAACGAAGAACCTGCGGAGGAGCGAAAGACAAACGCCCCTCTTCCATGGAGGCTCATAGCGAAAATTGAAGAAGGCCAGTAATTTATTTTCAATTGGCATCTTAAGGCGTGTCCTAAAAAACGACGATGACTTCCAGTCCCCCTAATATTTACGCGGCACTGCAGGTTGTTAGAGGCTGAAAGGTACGGGCCTGCCCCTCCCGAAACAGCCGCGGGAGAGATGCAAGCGGGGTAAGATCGACCTGATTAAATCCTGCGAACTCGGCACGGACGATTCCTCCTTTGCCTCCCGCCGCCAGTGCCTTTCTCCTCCTCGCCTATCTCTCGCCATATCTGCTCAACCCGCCTCTCCACCCCCTCCTCCTCCAACGCCCCACCCCTCTGCTCAATCTAAAGGGGTAGGCCAAGGGAGATTTTTCTCGCGGCAGCGAGGATTTTCACCGCGCTCTCGGTGCCAATTAAGAGCTAGCGACTCGTTAGCGGAGAACGAACCGCAGTTTCGTTTTAATCTCAAACAATCGCCGGGCCTTTCGCACGTTCAGAGATTCAGGGCGGGCCGCCTTCTGTTCGTACTCCTAGAAGGCCTCGTCGAGGGACGCGTAGGCTAGCTTAACCCTACCCAGCGCGGACTCTTCGGGGTTTCTTATATCGCATTGTTCGCGGTCCACTTCTACCGAATACTTTATCGAGGACCTAAAGGGGAAATGCCATAGGGCGCGCTGCCTAAGGTCAATCGCTGGAACTTTGCTGAACCGGATTTCCAGTGTAATGTTATTTTTCGAATTTATGGCCCGTTCTCTGCGTCTACGAGATTTCACATCGGAAATGTGGAGAATGGACGTAGTATTATATATGGTACTTACCGTGTGAACTAGAGTTTCGATCTTAGCGTTTATTTTTCTTGCGTTATATCACTTTCGAGACAAGCTCCGTGAAGAACTTTTTTTTTCCCATTACAATTATCTGTGTCACTCTATTCACTTTATTCGCCTAACTTATTTTGTACTAGTTATTTATATTGTGCCGTACGAAAAGAGTAAATCCTCATACGATTTTAAACACGATAATATTTTCCCGATACCCACACCACCGATGTCTCTATATTTCTACGTGTTTTGTGGAAATGCGGTGATATCAATTAGCAAAAAAACCTTCCCTATCAGGTCGACTTATGCACAATGCATGATGCAGTATCGTTTAATAATCGCATCAAATTACCGCGACGTTTCCAATCGGAAATCGATCGAAGGTAGTCTGATCGGCCTAACGGTAAAATGACACGTGAAAAACGCGGGCAGAAGAAAAAAACCAGCGAACGCTCCTGGATATGGAGCAAAAAGGCGGTAATACATAATATAGGTTTATCGAAGCTCCGGGAAAAAAGGAACGCGGCAAAGGCACCGTTGAAACTCTCACGTCCCCGTTTTCGCAGTTTACCGCTGTTACGACACCGAGCTGTTCTTTCGAGAAACGTACGGCAGAAGTCTAAAAAATGTCTTGTAAAGTTATTTTCTTATATTTTATCGCGAGACAGTTGTACGTCAGCGTGTGTATAGAAAATCTCATTAAGTTCATAAGCTCTCTCATAAGCTCATTTGGTTATGATAATTACAGTTGACAAACATCGACAGTACAGCAGTTTTGAAAGCTCCGGTATGAGTATCTCAATGAATTATAGAAAATTCTTCATCTAATTTTTGAAAAATTTAAGTAAGAATTACGACCACTCTCGTTAAATACTGTAAAAATAGTTGCCTTGAAATTCTGGGACGTGCTAACAAAGGGTCGCAATGGCCTGGGCAATGCCGGTATACGCGAAACAACGATACCGGGTTATATTCGATTTGCCCGCCCAAAAAATCTGAATTTCCGCTGACACAATCAGAAAATTAAATCAGCCGGTATGGTTTGCAAAAATGTTGTCCCCGTAATCAAGGCACGCGGTTTTCTCGATGCAAAAAGGTGATGCAAACATCGTAAACAAGGAGCTTCTCAACCATCGATTAAAACTCGAAATGCACGTTTTAGGAATGCCGTCTTGCATCGATTGTAAAATGTTTCCTAATTATATAATACTTTGCACCGATTTGAAGTCATGAGCCAAGTAGCCATTACAGATTAACATTACCCATGTATACGTTATTGAATTTTTTGGAAATAATTGTTTAATAGCGTCACGATTAATATGGTTGATAAAGACAATAACTTAACAAGACTCTCATGGCCCAGTCAAATAAAGCCTGATTAGCTCCTGACAAAACATCGAGATTCCATCGCGACCACGAACGTGTTAAGCGGCAATTAAAGACTCGATTTTATTCAAACTCACCAGCTTATTTTCACGCACCATTGCGAGCCCCACTGCCGAAATAAATATCGAGCAATTAATCTTTTACATTGATCGTAAGCTATTCATTATCAACGATATTCGGAGGTAGAAAAATGAGGGACAAAAAAAAAGTGTTGTTATAATCGACACAGTGCGCTGCCATTTGACGGAGTTTAGCGTAGACCGCATTCTGCAACATACCAATGTCGGCCAAATGATTTTTTAAATGCGCCTGAAGCCGTAGACGTACTTCCCCAGTGTTCTGCCGCTTTCGACTCGTCCTTTTGAAATATCAAAAAGTTCCACGATACAATCGGGGAATAATATGTACGCGATATACGGTGATGCGGTAGATAGGAAATTCGACTTTCGCGGTAAAGCTCCGGTTTCGAATACCCTACCCGTTCTCTCTCAAACATTTTTCTCTTTGATGCGACAGGACATCGTGCCACACGCAGCGCCGCGACTTTGCAATGGCGTTCCGTACTTTGTTCAAAGCCGCAAAAGTATTTTACGTATGTGGTAAGTCAATTATTCGCATCGAAATACTTGTGGTCGATCCTTTATTAACGAAGCACGTGGACATTAATAAGGGAGTCATTTCTTTTTCTTATTTTTTCCAATAAAGCTTGATATAAACAGTACAACATTTACGATTTACGCAGTACATTGCTCCACTAACTGTCGTATATCGGGTAACGAGGCAGCCTGTTCTGCCTTTTAACTGCAGAGAGAGAGAGAGAGAGAGAGAGAGAGAGAGACCGGAAGTGTACGCTTCGGTAGGATCTGTGGCAACCAAAGTTTGCCCTCCCTATATGTTAGCAGAAACAACAATTACGTGAAATAGTTACCGCAATATGCCTCAACAGTTTATAGAACCTAGGCTGCGACAGTGTAGCTTTTTAGAAGCTATTTTCTTTCAGGTCGACTGGATACTCCCCATTTGTTTCGCAAAAATGATATGAGAGTTCCTCGAGCAAAGGTATCGAAACAAATGTTTAATTACATCCTAGCCAATAGCACGAGCATTTATTTGATACTTGTAGATTTTATATTGGTGATTTATCGATTTGTGAGTATATGAAAGTTTAGTAAATAATATTCAGGATATAGTAGCGTTTACAGGGGCACAGTTATAAAAGTGGCTATATCAAAAGTTATCTTCACTCGATAGAAGTTAATAAATTGGCAACGGCCTAACGATTCAGTAACCGAATTACGACTCAACAGTTCCAATTCGCAATTGTCCTCAACATATTCTTCTTAACACTGACTCTTAGTACACTTTAAAATCGGCTCTTTCTATATTTTCTATATTACTCTCCTAAAACTGGAATATCTTTTTAAAGATTTTCCTAAAAGCCATCTGTATCGAACAGTTCCCTAGCTGCACTAGACTTTGCCAACCATATCCTTCCGTCATCCTCATCCCATTCATCACAATGACACTATTCCTTAAACAACATTCCATAAACATACTTCCAAAAAGTCAATCGGTAAGCAGTGATAACATATTAAACAAAAATTCTAACTTCAACATGCCAGATGCGCGAATCGTATCCCACCCATCGCCTTTGAATAACTTCGCATGCGATACCTAACTCCTAACTCCGATCATTCAAGACTCCCCTTCAAGAGCAATACACCCCGATCCAAGTAAAATCAGCCTTCGGTCCCAAGGAACGAAGCAAAACTAAAATCAATCGTCACGCAACGCGATGAGTACTCTTTCGCGGAAAGGAAAAATTCGAAGGACAGTATCGAGGCGCGAGGGAGGAAGGAAGGATGCACCAGTAGCGCACGATGCGCGGAACGCAGGGCCGTAGGAAAGGAGCGCGGAAAGGGGCGCAGGCGTCGTGGCCAGGAGCGTTCGTCAGTCGTCGACCGAACCCGAAACGTGCGGCTTCGGCGTCACCCTCGACGCGGGCCGGCATCATCCTCGTCTCCGCATTCGCGACGTCCTTTCCTCGCTCGCAATCCACGCCGCTCAATTTTCGATCTCTCCCACTTCGAGGGACGTTCGACATCGACCACTGAGGTCGATCGACCCGGTATCCATCGTTTGAGGTGGCTCTCGAGCCGACGAAGTATACGCTTCGCATGGACAATCGTCCATCGCCGATGGGCGGGATTTGAACTCGGACCTTCCGCGCGGAAGTTCGTGCCTCCGCTCGCTGCAGTATCGCGACTCTCTACGGCGCCGAATTACGAGCGGGCCTAACGAACCGGGGCCCTCCTTTGTCGGCGCCAAAGCCGCCGTCATCGGCGATTTAAATCGTCGAGAGACACGTGACCCGGTAATCATCGATGCGGGGATAAAAATTTGCAATTCGTATACGCCGGCTCCTCGTCGAGCCTCGTTCCTCTCCCCGGCCGTGTATCGCGTTTAGGCGCGTTTCGGCCTTTTTCCCCCTCTCCAGCAGAGGGATGTTTACCCTGCGCAATGCGCCGATGAGCAACCGATAACGCACGAATAGGTTTGTATTTGCGGTGTTAATTGAAAGCCGGGATAAAATCGGGGGACGCGGGCGTTTGTGGGAAAAGTGTGGATCCAGCGTCACACTTGGTCGATGAGTTCATTCAAACGCGGTTGGCGGAAGACTACGGTATCATGTCGATAATATGAGCGGTGATGTTCCTTTTTTTTCTATGTATCGTTTGATGAATACCTCACTCGACGTTAAACGGTGACTTGTCTGGAATAGCGTTAAGGGCCATTCGTACTTAAGTATGATTTTAATCACGGAAAGTAGTCCACGATGCGCACGAATAGGTTTCTATTTGCGGTCTTAATTGAAGCCTGGGATAAAATCGGGGGCGTCGTTCCTGTCTGTGCGGAGTATACGAGCTGGCGTATCGTTGATCGATGAGTTCATTTAAATTCAGTTGCCGGGAGACTGCGATATGATGTCGATGTAAGCAGGCATATGCTTTGATGCGCGCATATCATTTGATAGGTGCCTTGATGAACCGGAGGTTAAAGTGGTTGCTTAAACGTCGACTCGTACGCGATACACTTATGTTCTGTGCATAAGTGCTTACCATTTGAATCTTTAAAATTAGAAGCGCATGTGAATATCCAAGGTTTAGGATATCGTTTGGGTACAATTGTATTTGTCGTATTAATTAGAGGGTGGAGTTAAATTGAGGGGTAAGTTATTAGTCATATGTCTGCGGTATTATCGAGAATGCCCTTATCGTGGACATTTTAATTCTTCGAGAGGCAGTGAGTAGTTAATCGCATCGCTCAGAATTTTTGCTTTCACGATATAAACGGCAAGATACTTCATAACCAATTATTTTTGCCATCCATAAAGCAACGTAAACTATACCTAAAATACCAGGAACGACCAAGTTTTGCAATTTCGCGTGTTATTAATACCATTACTTCACGCCTACGATTTTCGCTAACCGTTCATACAACTATACACTAAATTATATTGAAATTTATGCCGCGATCGATAACAAAGTATAATAAATAATTTATAATACAATTCTCAAACCGTACTGTAATTTGATCCATATATAGTGTTTTGCATAGTTTTATTTTATCCCTGACACACATAACATTTTTGGATACATTAATAAATTCTAGAATAATACTCCAAGTCCAGTAATCTTTCACGGACTCTTGCAACTGCTGTGAAAACATGAACGATTCTTCACAGCTTTGTTTGATTTCGATCTCTACACGATTTAAATGAAATGTGTACTTATGCTATAGTTATGTTTTATTTTCAATACAGTTGGATTATTTATACGCTTTCACCTTTTTATTATTTTCGCCCACTGACCGAATCACCTGTTGAAAACTGTTTTGTCGTTTTATTGTTGGTCAATGCGCGGTCGCGCGTATTTTATTAAGTACATTTTACGAAACAAAGCTTCATTATTATATCCATTAAGGTTCATTATCAGGTATAATACTCTTTTAAATATGCCGCAATATTTCACTATGATATTCAAGCACGAGGAAACAGTTTAACTGGTAATTAACCTACAAGCTAATGCCACATCAGCAGGTGAAGTGGCCATAAATACAACGGTTTGCACCCCTATTTTATTAATGATCGGCTTTGTGTACCTCAAACCGTAAAACGTTATTAAGCCGCTGCACTCGTTACTCCAACATTAGGATTGCGCTTTAATGTCCTACTCCGGTGCATTAATAAACTTCTTATTTATTGCTGCTCAACAAAAGCAAGACGGTGATTAGTTCTCCCAGTGAAATTCATCCAGGCACCATTTCCATAGAATGGATTTAAGACTTTCCATCGTGTTTCTCAAAACTTTCTTATACCTTGCCCGGTAGAACGTTTCTCCCTGTTCGTATTGATCTACTTGGTACACATTTCATTTCAAGTTCCACGAATGACAATTTACGAAAGCTGGCCCTTTGTGTGTGACTTTGGAAGTACAGACAAACGTTCGTATACTAGAGTACGTTATACAATTTACTTTTTTAATCAATGGAGCAGCTGCGTACGATTGAAGAGATTTCAGAACGTACACAATCAACACACTCTTCGCCAGTAGTCGTATAAACCAATTTACCAGAAATTCTGAATCACATAATATTGAAGGCTCTTACACGCGTATCATTTAACGTTTGGATACGAAGAATTTCGCGTGGTTGCGATTATTCACGATGATGGTAACGATTATTTAACACGCTGGAATTAAAGTTGCGTTGGCAATTATATTGATGGTATCACTATCAGAGCTTTTTAGCCTCTGTACGAATAAACTTTACTCATCGTACATCTATCGTACAATATGTGTAATAAATTGAATTTTATTTCGGTATTTTCTCCGTAGGAAAGGGGGACGCGATAGATGCAGCAATTCGCAATGCATCTTACACAATATTGCTACATTAACTTGGCAATCGGTATCGGAAATTAAAAGAACGATTAAAAACTTTCTCGAGTGCGTAAAGTCGGTATGTGCTACTAGCTGTCGAGAAACGACATTCGATTCAGTGGTGCGATGAAGTTCTTGACGTACGTCTTCAAGAACTCGTTATGAATGCACGAGTCACCAACGAGAAGGAATTGGACGCAATAAGCCGAAGGCGATGTCTACAAAACGCACAAGCAACATTTCCGAAAGCGATCATTGGTAAGCTTAATCGCATTTATAAAATACCAGTGCAGAATTTTTATTTATAATTAAGCGCAATTTACTTGCATTGATGCAGAGTAAAGGCTCGTTGAAGTTGATGTATATGCTAACTTTTCCATTGGCATATTTTCGAAATATTTCTACCGTCTGTGGCTATATATATATATATATATATATATATATATATATATATATATATATCACAACAAAACCGTACTTTCTAAAAACGCATGCTTTAAATGTAAGTGATCAACACCAGTTGTTCCGCAAATCGTGAAAGTCTATAGAAATTGAAGGGCCTTTCGATACGTTAACAGCTATAAAAATGTTAAAGTACCGTAAATAATGTTAAACTAATCGCACCATGTCTCACACATAGTTTGCTATTGCCAATAAGCATACATATATATAATCATATAAAAATATCTCTTACGAGCACCCTTATTTAGATGAATTCTAATAGAAACTCACTCCAATAATCTCAATAAATTTGTATTAGTCCGCCATCACCCTAATAACGTAAGTAGACGGAAAAAGGCTTTTTTGCATAATCGATCATTGACGTGTTAGCTTTGCCGTAAAAGTACGCGAAGTAAAAGACAGTAAAATTTACCTGAATTTGTTGCAAAAGAATTCAGAAGAGGTCTCTTAACGTAGATAGTATGAGCGCTCGCCAAAATAAATTTTGAATTTCCGTCTTCTCTCAAAGGCTCCTCAGGCGCCTGAAGCCGAGTGCTCTTAACGAGGCCGAAAAAGGTCCAACAGCTTTTTAAAATATTAATCCTCAAATCATAATTAGCTCCAAAACAGCATCCTCCCGCACGTTCAAGTTTCCCTATCGGCGTACTTGCCGTGGTAGGTACCTCGTTCGGCCATTATGACGCTGCAATTACACGGAGAGCAAACTTTATGCCACAAATTACAGTAACGCGGTAACACGTGAGACATCGCCGCGCCCGTAACTGCATTCTCCAGATAATGACTTGAAACGTTTGAAGAGATTCTCCTGCAAAATTTCAACGGTATGCGATAAAAAAAACGCCGAGGAAAAAGTCGGGAAGTACTTCTCGGGGCATTGAAAAAGTTAGGCTAAATTGAAGAACTACTTTCGCTTAGGCATCAACTTTTCTATATTTGGATATAGAATAGATAGGAGATAAGAAAATTCGAAGACGTTTTTTTTTTAGAGTAATTCTAACAGTACATTTTAGTTCAATTTATTAACTTCCATTATTCTAGGTTGCTCTTTTAAAAATGACCATTGCATAAAGTGAAGAGAAGAGGAGATGACGGTGTTCAAATTACATAGGTGTACATATTGAAAAAGATGATAACACTTTAAGCTTTTCGTAACATTCTAGTTTATAATTCGCAAGTTTATAAAATTTGATAGCAATCATATATTCATTGCAAAGGCCGCAAAATCGACGCTTGCTTTTCGCTCCTTGCTTTCGCGTAATTATTAATTCTGAAAATAGGAGACTGGGCGGAGGAGAAATAGATGTTGCCCACAACAAATTAAAGTTTAAATTGGACATTAACCGGAAAATTACTTTTTATTGTGTACCAAGCTGTCAGCAACATGAGCAAATATTTTAAACAAATTTCAGTCTAAATAGCGTTCATCGCCTAGCTACATTCATTTTTCTGCGTTCAGCATCAACATTGGCGAAGTATTAAATGGAACCTTTTTTTCCACCGGTCGATCGACTTCACTGACCGAAATGTTATTGCTTTTTCCCCGGTTTTAAAAATCGCCCGTCCACGTCGAGGCGTGTCGGGCAAAAGAAATTAAACGTTTGGGTAGGGAACGATGACCGACGAGAAGGAAGTGAACAAAACCCTGGTCTGACAAAAGCTGGCGTGAAAAAGGGGATTGGAGATTTCTTAGGTCGACATGAAGGATGGAGGGAAAAAGTACGTGCTTGACAAATTCTTGACGTGGCTCGTTACATCAGCGTGCATAAAGCGAACGAGGTACACCTCATCAAATCTCGTTGTAACGAATAACATTTTTAGTACGCAGAACAATGTCGACTATGTGTATGATATAAGGCATTTTCACGAGCCACGAAACTTTCATGCTTTTCTCAATAATCTTGTCCTGGATGTCAAACCACATATTAATTGTTAATTAGCACCGTTGAGGTCGCAGAACAAAAACGAAATTTATTAAAATCTCGAATCGAAAAATCGAGTCAAGGATCAATTTGCGTAGTTCATTAGTTCAATATCCACACTAGTTTGGTACACATTAGTTTAATTCCATAACTTTTGCGCCTTCCTCGGTGAGTCCACACAGTATGATTCACGGTGAGTTACGACGGTCGTTCTTCCTTGGAAGAACAAAGTACCGACTTATCCGCCAGTCAGGTAACGCCATTAACGTCCGCGAGCTGAGAAGAATCCAATCTAGGAAGCATTAACAGAAATTTAATCGGGTCAGTAATGAAGTGCTTGGCTTTTACAAAAGTGTTAGGATAGTCCATTAAAAGAATGGCCCTGCATTCTCGACTGAGCCGCCATCCAACGATCCCCACTCGCTCTCCTCTCTAATTAGACATTCATTTTACGACCAGGCACCTAAGCTGAAATGTGTGCACGCACTCGTAACGGAAGCCAGAAACGGTCAGTTAATGCGGATTTAACGGCTGGCATTCAATGAATTTACAGGCACGCTTTTTACTGGGCCGTAAAAAAAAAAAAGAAAGGGAAGAGGAATAAAGCCTCCTTGCAGTTACCGCGCCCATTACTGCCTGCCCGGTTGCCACTTATCGACAGCCCACTCGTTTCTTGGCTCATTGTGGGGCGCTACAATAAACACGCAAGCCCGTTTCACCTGTCAATCGATCCACGAGCTTCCTTGCAATTACCCACGCGTTCTTATTTCGTAGTGGCGCAAAAAAAAAATTACGGGCCGCTTGTGTCATCGATTTGCTTTGCACCCTTTAACCCACTGACCCTGAAAGGCGGATTAGCGCGCGAGAAAATTGTTATGTTGACAAAACGGGTAATTGTTAAGAGCCGTAGAGAAAGAATAAATATGTTCCAGATATTGATTGGTCTTATATTGTAGGTAAAATTTACTACAGATCGATGACGATACGTCTTGCTGGACATATTTCAATTTCTCGATGTACATGGAATCTCTTCAATGAATAACTAAACCAAAAATTTTAAACAGATGCGGACCATATTTTCGGTATGCTTTCCATCGTGATAAGAACGCTTTTGGATTTGTTATAATCGATTTTAAAGTAAATTTTTCCTCGCTTTTACACGTCACAATGTATCATAAAATTCGAATAATATATGACGCGTTAATTTTTCACGATAAGCTTTGAAATAAAAAGTAATCTCCATTTCCAATGAATTTAAAATAAAATAGAGACAGAATAAAAATACTGCGCGAATAAAAATACGCATCTGTAAAGATTTTCAATAAAATACCGGTATTTTATTTCCCCTCCTAAAGCGTGATTTAATTAATGTACGTACTCCTTCGCCCGAAAGGAAGCACCACGGTGCTATAAAAGACTTAAAAGTCAGTTCAAAGAACCTTCCCCTGGATATACGAACAATACTCCCACGAATCGCAGAAGGCATCGTACATTTGCGAGTCGAAGATCGCAATTACCGTGGCGGTAAGCGCGCAGTCCGTGCGTGCTGTACGTTAATCGGTGCATCGTGCCAAGGACTTTCACCTTTGCTTACATTAAGCGAGACAGAGTTCCATTCCTCGAGTGTGTCCTTGCCGCTCCTTAAACAATTTAAAGCTTCGACGAAAAATTACGAGGTACCGGCTCGTACCACTTTCTACGCCGCACAAAGTCACCGTGAAAATGTATTATTTCCTGACACGGGAGCGTCGTACAATTTAATAATGCTTGCCTGATGTCCGTTACGTGACCGGATTTCTATTCTATAAGGTTCGCCTGAGAGGGCGGTAAACTTTTGTCGTACGCCAAGTTTCACGAGCGGCGTCCTCTGCTTCATTAATCCTCGAAGGTACCAGTAATACAGAAGTACGGATGCTTTGACGAGCCATCGGAGAAGCTTTATGGGTACGAATTCGTAGTCCAACCATGTTGCCCTGCACCAATCAAGCTTTGTTTCCCTTTACTATTAGAAATTTATCCCTCATCCGCGAGTGTTCTCATTATTCGGAGTATCTCTTAAATATTTAATTTGTAGGTTACTCACGCCAAATTTTCTCCGCGTTCTTTTTTTAAATCCTTGATTTATTTGAAAGTTTTAGCAGCGTAATTTTTGACAAAAGACGATCGTAGGCTCTGTATCGAGGAGCAAAACGTCGGAACGGTTTTTGTTACGAGCTATTTATTCGAGGGTGATTGTACGCATGCGCAAATGGCCGAATAAATGACGCGTGTACGCAAGTAATTCTACCTTTTGTCATACAAATTCCCCTATTTATCATCGATTTATATAAAAGGCTTTTATCATTTCATATTCCGTATAATAACAATTTTATATTTACCATCTGCTATCCTGAAAGCCAAAACACAATGACTTTATTGCCGACGTTTTAAACAAATCGACGTATAAAATAACATAATGGATATCTCAATTTGTATTTTCTATTGATAATTTTACTCGTATACCTACGTACGGTTTATGCAAACCGCGTGTACCTGCACGTATACCTTTATCAACATCGATTTTATATACCACACAAGTATCGTCGCCAATTACCTTTCGTATGGAACTTTCCCATCGTTTCACGTTTCGTTTCGATAATTAAATTATAGTACGATACGTTCGCTCAGCCGCTTCGTTTTGCCTTAGTCGCAAGAACATAATCGTCCAGACCCAGGTTCCGCATCTGCGCCCGAGCGTGCGCCTCACTTCTTTCCGCGAAAGCAAAACACAAAACGCGATCCCTTCCTAATCGCTGTCCGCAAAACACCAACGGTTTCATCCCCGTCTGAATATGAGAAAAACCAGCGGGTTGATTCGGGCGGAAGGGACGCTGGCAGATTCCTTGAAGCAAAACAGGGCGCCAGATTACGTGAATCTTCGTCAACCAAGATTTTTACCCTCTACCCGTTACTCCGGGCGTGAAGAGGCTACCAGTGAAATTGTCGAGGGTTCGTGGAAAACAAGGGGCTACCTACCCTACTGCGCAACGAAAAAAATCAGGCCCACTTCACTGTAAATCGTACTCGACTTTCGCGCTCGCCCCTAGAAAATTTGCATCGGCATCGTAAAAATAATCCTCGGTGTCTTCAGCACGAAGAGGATAATTAACAAAAACTTCCAAATTCACTGAGTCGCGTTTTTGGACAAGCGGTGTTAATAATAAAGCTAATAATAATAACTCGTTGTTAAGAAAAATCGCCAAACAAGCGAGAATATTATTTACGCTCTTTAAGATGGTAATACAAAAAGCCTCCATATTTTCAAGGAGTCGCTTAAGATACCTCGCACGGCTGATTTATTTTTCGATATTTCAGTAAGCACAACACGAAGCCAAGAGTAATCTTTTACTCCCCGTAATTTTCTTTATTCCCTAATACATATCGGACGAGAAACAAAGCTTGTAACAATACCCACGAGCTACCCTCGATAAGAATAGCACTCAATTTGGTAAAAGCCACGGGAACATGAATGAATTGTAAAATCACGTAGGGTAATACGGGGCGCTTGGAAATGAAAGCGCACCGGTGACGTCTCCCCCAATTTTGCCAGGCGTAACGCCAAGAAGGGTCGAAAGAAAGGAGCCTCGACGTTGAGAATATCTTACCGGGTAGCGAATTTGAATAAAAAGCAAGAAAAGCGCCCTTTCCGGCGAGGACGTGGCTCCTCGCGGCCATTGTCCTTCCCTGCTCCCGGCCAAAGGAAGAAACGCGGGCTACGATGTGTGAAACTGCGGGGAACTGCGGTCAGCTCGAACTTCCCCGGCCATCGGCGCCTCGACATCCGCAGTCCAAATGGTGTCCCCTCTTTTCCTTCCTCGCTTCGCCCCTGTTGCCGCCTCGATTCGCTCCCTCGTTCCTGTCCATTGCCAGGGACGATAACGAGCATGTTTCGCAGATTCCACCCGACATCTCCGCCCGACACCGTTTTCCACGCCGTTTTCTCGATACTCGTTAGGATATATTTAGGATGGCCCGCCACGTGTCTCCAGCGACCGCCGTGATTTTTGGCCCTCAGTCGAATGTACTCGCTTTCCGTGAGAAGCCCGAAAAGCGTTTAACCCTCGCTGGGCTCCTTCTTTAGCTTTGTATTTCGTATACGCTGGTAATATCGAGAAATTAGATAGACGTTGATTGAGGTTAAATTAGAGTGCATTGGTTGTACTATGGCGGATTATTGTTTGAATGTAACAAGCTTCGAGGAATGCGTAATTGCGGCTGAATTTTGGCTCGATATTATGCTAATTGTGTCCTGGTTTGTTAATGATACGGTAGACGATGCTTGTGAATAGTTTAAGCTGCAAACTATTGCCGTTTATTTGAGATTTAAATATTTATATTATTAATGTATGTTTGTATGTTTAACGACGATATTTATATAATTGATGACTGAGATTAATGTGTATAATTATGGTGTGAGGTGGAGAAATGAGAGAATGTCCCTTGGATATTAGGATTTCTTCACGATCTGTGCTCGAAAATATATTAAATATGTTCTGAATTCAATCGGTTAAATGTCAAATATAAGCGTGCGTGCAAAATCAGAGTGGAGGGACATGCAGATTTAACGATGACCTTCTGGGTGTAACGAGTTGTCCTCTTTCTACATTACTTCAGCGCTTTCCTTCGAAATTGCTTACAACGAAGTTCTGGTTACCGCACCTACATTAACTTATTTACTGGCGAACCATAATCAATCATGAAGAGCCCACGATAACGCTGGACCTTTGAAAAGTATTGAAACTAGGTAGACACGAATAATAAGAATCCTCGTTACCCTTGGACATTAATGGATAAGCGGCTCCCCGAAAGTAGGACACGTTCACGTAACAAAAACAATCCCAGCCATTTAATATAAAATCCTTTCACCTCCAGAGAGAATAGAGAAAAAAAAAAGCAAAGTTCCCAAGCTTAAATCCGTTCACGAAGCTCGAAAGATCGCCACGATCGCGGTTAAATCCTAAAAGCACGTAACATATTTTCGAGGAAGGCGGATAAGCGCCTTCTGGAGCCCGCCGAGATCCCTGCATTTTCCATTTCCACGCGACCAGCCGATGAGCGCGGAAGAACAATCATCCGCGATAAACATTTTCGCCGACTTAGCATGCGTCGTAGTGTTCAGCAGGGAGGCCAGCACCTATCGTTTCGCCCGAGTACCTCACCCTCGTTTATCCAATATCCGCCGGAGTGGAATATTCTGTTTCCCTCGATCACGTTCATGAACTCCTCGGGCCATTTCCGCTAGCGACTCTTTATTACCCGACCTACACCTGGCCGTACTTTAAGATAAATCCGGGCCAGTAGCTGCAATTTCGAATTACGCCTTTTAAATCCCCACTTCCTTAAGACCGCATTCCGGCACCTGAATGCCTCTTGGAAACCAGCCCTTTCACGGGCCAGACGTTTAAAGGACTTTCAGAATTTCGGATGCGATACCGTGGAAATAAACCTTTCGCCAAGCTTGCTTCAATTTTGGATCTTCCCTCCCTCGAAATACTTCGTATAATTAACCATCGAGAGGAAAGTGTTTCGAAATTCACGCGAGAGCTGTTTAACCGAGATAAAGAGCCTCGATCGGTTTTCGAATTTTCCATCGAGACCGTGTACATATCCCCCGTAAATTCTCCATGAGATCATCTCAGCCGTCGGATACGCGCACCTACAATGACCGGATGCCAAGCCGCAGCAGCGTGGTAAGACGAGTATGGATATGCTGTAGTGCAAGTAGTCGTTGCCAGCAGACACACGACCATCGTTTTCTTCGGCAAAGTCCGCCACCGTCCAATATCCCACCAAGTGGAATAGTCCATTTCCTTGGCTTTTGCCTTTCCACTCCTCGAGCTCTTCCACTGACATCGGTGGTGCTATACCTTTTGCATGAGCCTCGTATCCAGCACGTGTTGTCCTCGAAGCAGTACCCGTTGGTTGTGATTGAAAGAAAAACATAAACCACTGAAAAATGCGGAGCTGCAGTATCGAGCTGGAAATGGAACGGAAGAAGTCGCTGGCAGACATTGAATTTCGCGCGTCTCTCGAGTATTCTGACAGCGAAGGAACTAACGAGCGGATCTTTCTAAAGAAGTTTACCGCCAATCCGGATAAAGATCATTTGTTTCGAGTTCTTGGAACGGAGTTTAATAAAAAGTAATTGCACATTCGAGGAATGATGTTTTAACATTGCGAGGATCTATAAGATTCGAGAAAACACTCTGTATGTGGAAATGCGCGTAATCAATATTCATAAATTACAGTCGGTTATAACCGCTTATAGTAAGTCTCATGAATCTTTCTAAATTGAGGAGAACGAAATTAACTTCGGTTTATCATGCGACTGATCGTTACATACCACCCAGTAACAATGTTTTCTTTCGAAAGACGAAATTATGATATTTCGATTATCGAAACAATACGGGTATGCGCAATAGAAAAATCGTTATGAGACAATTGTATTGTGTCTGATAAATAATTATGAAAATTATAGCGAGAACAGCAGCCCTGATGCACCGATAATCAATTTGCAGAAGCACGGTAATTGAAAACGCATTAACTGTTGGTTGTGATAGCAATGTACCTGCATTTTCGCGGGGGTAATCAATGTCACACGAATTCGGTACACTTTATGACCGGCTCGAACTTGTCAAACGCACATTTAGCCAAAATATTGGACCGGAAACCAAAATAATAGGGTATAAGCACGAACGTGTAAAATACCCAGGAAGCGAAGCGCCAAAAGCGAGTAAATAATATTTAATACACTGAACAACGATTTAAAATCGCTTTATCGCCTCTACCCTTTCGTAATTCGATATTTTTTAAACGTGGTTTCTGATATATGAAACCAAAAATTATTATGATTTTATTTTAATCAAACTATATCTGTAAAAGTTGGAAAAGATGTAATTAATGTTTACACGATCCTTCTAAACCGAGGCTTTGAATGCAGGCTTGAAAATTCTACCTGTGATAACAATAAATGAATGAATACGTCTAATCGTTTCTGTAATTTGATATTTAAACGGTTCATCTTTAAGGTTTGAAATCAATAATTTTAAGCATGATCCATCGAAACTTCTATAATGCAACTTTACATTAAATTATTTAGTGAAAGTTAAAAAAATTATACAGTGAAAGTGATAATAGGATTTTGTTTGCGGAACAAGTTTGATACATTTGTTGCAATATCAACAGGGAGCGTGACAAATCTGGTATTTGTACGAAGCCGCGTTCGTGGCCAACCAATCGTTCCACTCTATGTACTTTAATTTATTAGTGGTTCCATCGTCATGTAGCGTGTAATATATATTTCAAATATCCGAACTCGATGAAATTAACGATTTTATCGACCACTACATGCTCTGTGTCACGCGACGAGGCTGTTTTTAGTCTCATAAGACTAAATTTTCAATTATAATAAAGGATCTGGAAATTTATTTTTATTGCAATAACGATTACATACGTCCAAACACATACAACGGTACACGTAATTCACCGATACCGGTAAGCGATTGGATTTAAAATCGGCGATGCTCCAATTACATAATGGAAATTGCAAAAGTGGTTATTGTGATTAGTTTGGGCGATCCTCGTGCGGAGATTGTAAAATTTTTATCGCTGCCTGGACACCGATTATTATCGATATTGGCGATATACAAAACTACGCTGCGAAAAATGCCAACGTATATTATAAAGATCAAAATTAAACGGAAGCATAAATGTAGCATCGGAGGAAATGGGTATCAAATGGTGCAACATTAAATTTAAGAGGAAAAATGTATCTCCCCTTCATGCGCGTCGCAATACTTTATGTATCGCCACCAACGATTCCTCTGTTTATATTTTCAATTTGTTGTTATTTAATTCATTGATAAAACAAACGTCGCACTGAATTAAATTAATTCTAAAGTATCGCATACTACTTCACGGTAACAACCATTTGATTAACATAAAAAAAAAGTCCATTCAAAAAAATAAATTATTTCTTTTTGTGCTCGCGAGAGTCGCGAATAATCTTTGGCGCCCGCAGCGATCCATTAGAGTAATTAATATCGAAGCACTCGCACGTTCCGTTCGGTTGCATAACTTCGATGGAATTTCACCAACGCCAACTTTACAAAGTACTTCATAACGATGGATCCGCACTAATGGTATCACGTCCAGGAACTCGATCAGAAGCGTCACACCCTCCGTTCTTCGAAGACGAGCCGAGGGAGACATTTTTTCCAACGTGCCACGTGTCATACATATGGAAAGTTGCATCCCCCCATTCCATCCTGACACTTAGATCCATATCGCACCGTCGATTATCGTAAATGGCATCCGGGGCGAAAATCATGGTCTCGATGGGCAGTCATATCTTAAGCGCGATAGCGGGATGGAAAATCGCTAAAGGGATATTCGTCTTGCATAGAAAGATTTAATTTCGAGATAGCCTCCTTATCGGTGCTCCTGAATGAATCAAAATTCCTTTTTCCTGCTTCTCCTTTTTTGTGCTACGTGAGATCGTAGTGCAAATATACTAAGCTACATAAGTTTCTGAACAACAATGCAATTCAGACATGTTCGATAATGGTATAGTGTATGGAAAATAAGATAATGAAGCGAGGAAAAAGATTATATTAATACGATAAATCAGAAATATTTGCGAATACGCGAACACCCGGAGACTTTTTGGCGGAAGTGTACGTAATAGCTTACTCTCCCTGAGCGAAACGATTTTCACGTCCCCAGGCGACTTTACACGAGGAAGTTTCGTCGCGATAATCATGAAAGATGAAAGGAACGCCATTGTCTTTGGTATTTTATATTACATCGCCCCAGAGGATAGGATGTATCATCACAAATTAACCTCCGAGAACTTTCGGAGAATTTAGAAATTAGCGACACGGTTGACTTCGTGAAACAAATATAACCTGTCTTGTGCTAAATCACTTCGTATAATACACAGTCTCTTATACGTAATACAAAATCGATCAGAAATGGGATAAGATGCGAGCGTATAATTATCCGTTATTTTTTCTATATTAAAAAGATTATACTTCTTGAAATCTTAAAAGGTGTCGATTTAACTTATCCTTTGGTACTAAATAGTCAGAACTTCATATTAATTTTTATTGATCCTATAAAGTGTATGCATCTCAAATCGTAGGATTAGAAAATGGTGGTCAGGCTGATTGAAAAATAGAACACGTAAAATTATCTCCGGTAGTAGAAAGCGACGTTATGTAATTCCTTGGTGCCGCGCCGTCGTCGAGTATTAAAGCCTTCTCCGTTCGATCCCAATCTTTAACGCTGTAAAGGCGCGTTACATAAAAGGATCGTTACATAAAACTGAAAAGGAGCTGGCTGTAGCGTTGAAACGGGTCACGGACCATTTACCTTTGAGACTTTCAATGAGGAAACAGAAAAATCGACCCTTTTTAGAAGCGGCCTTTTGTCCGTCTTTGAGTACCGCCGTTTTGTTCGTTTACAAGCAGCCACGAGGGACAAAATTGCAAACTAAGATCGAGTATATATTGCCTACGTAGGAAAAAGTGTAAAAGTTGATAAAAAGAAAACCACGATGGCTTACAATTTAGCGAAAACCGTAGTTAAACTTGTCAAAAGTCTCCCACATTTCGAATGAATGCAATGCATAGAAATTCGAAGCGTTACGGTCCTACGCTCGAATTTCTTCAAATTTTAGTTCCATCTTGTCACACTTATTCAGAACCACGAGTAATCGAGTCAAAGCGAATCTTGTCTCACCAACGGTCCAATTTCTTAAACTCATCAGAAAATAGTATTCCGTATTATTCAAAAATCATGAAAAATTGCACGATTTTGCAATCTTGACAAGCAGCAATATAATATCTGTAGAAATACCAAATAAATAACGAATATTAGGAACAACAACTTCTACTGTCTTTAGTACTACAAGAAACGCTCACAATTAAAGTGAAAGAATCTGTCACAAAGATTAAAAGTGAGTACGTAAAATGAAACTTCAAAGTATACATAGAAATACTAGCTGTCTTTTAAAAATATGTTTACCACGATTTCTAAATTTTAAACTAATAGATTTGGATAGAGCAAATATTATCGGTATTCGGTGCTGGAGAATCGCACGTGTAAGCTAAATAGAATTTACCATGAAAGGCCAAAAATATGGAATCGAGAAGCACCATCGTCTTTGAAACATTCCAGCACCTCGACCGTTATACCTGACTGCAACCTGACTAGTATATCAATTTGCCTAACGTATCAATCCCCTTGGGCATAAATTCATATATTCATTTCTGCCGTCTCACCCGTGTTTGCATTCGCCGGCGGGCGGCTCTTATCAGCGGACATATCTCCGATGGCTGAATCCAATAATCTAAAGCGAAAGTATCGGAGAGGCATTCGCGCCAAGGATGCCACCAAACCCGCGGCAATATTCGAAATCAATTCTTTGATAAACAGCGTCGTCGTATCAACTTCGCTTTCATTTGTCGCTCCAGCGCGGAGTAATTCGTTTAATCTCTTTTGCACGCGTAAAGATATTTATTCCGATGAGATCGTAATTGTACATTTAATTTTGCGAATTTGAATATAATTAGTATGTAACACTCGAAATGCAGTAGTTATCCAGGAAACTATATTGAAAGACGCTATCTATAGATGTAAAAGGAAGAGAAGGGTACGTAGGATATGTTTATTGATTCGAGATCTGTTTTAGTACGTAGATTTTATGCGATATTATAACGTTTTTTAAAATTGTATATACTTTTTCGGTTACAGACTGATTTTTTATTGAGATACTTGATGCTGCCCTTGCCATTATCTTTAGCTTGAACCACCAACTGAGTAAAGGAACAAGTAGCAGACAAACGTCGGCTTCGAGTATCTATATATAGTAACTACACCTCAGAATTCCACCAAGTTGCGTTTACACCTCGGTTTAAATTCGAATTGTTAAGATCGCTGTGCCCCCAGCTGTTAAAACACCCCACTTTGTTTACACGATGTTTTTCTTCTAAAACTGAATAACTCATCACTGTACTTTTCGCTTCTCGATGTCCCTTACGTGCTTCTTATTCTTGAATGATTACGCTACTCTATATCAAGTAGCAGTGCGTAGCCTCAGCTAGTTCCAGTTTCCAATTTTCATTACCTCGCGCCATCGAGAATTTCACGCCTTATTGCACCTGCGCGGAAGACTCTGTAAAAGATGAACGAGGAAATTCAGCTCTGTCGGTCGGGGATCTTATCCGATCGGCCCAGAATAGTAGATGGAAAGCAAAGTTCCGACCGAAACTCGACAGTACTCCGTGAACAAGTTAAACGGGACGACCATTAGCATAGCCTGGGGATGAGTTTCGGTTAATTTCGTGGCTGGCACCCAGGGGCCCGTCCTTTCGGCCTACGAAATACACATCCACCTACCCAGTTTTCCAAGGATTAGCTTTTCCTCGGGAAATTCGTGTATTGGGTTAAAAATTACGGATCATAGACGGCGATAAGAGCCGTACTAGGCCGTACAATGCGTTGTATTCTATACGGGGTTCATGAGAGGATTCGAAACCTGTGAAAATTTGGAAGCGAACGGAAATTTTGAACTGATGCGGCATACCAGGTCACCGTTTTTATGAGAAACGCGTGAAGTTATAAATGATTTACTGCCAGAAATATCAGATGACCTACTAATTGTTAGAAAACCAGAATAATTTATGCGCGAGGAAGTTAGTATTAAAGTGGAATGAGGGCGGGCGCAAAGCAATACCTACTATATGATCTTATCTACTTGCTTCATTTTAGGTAGACAGATTTATGGGGTATTTAAAATCCACGATATTATCTGCTTCGAGACTCGTCGAAATCTATGGGTTACACGTGAAATACGCGTGGAATTGGCAAAGGACAATGTCAAGCAACGTTTTAAAAAGTTAATATCCGATAGGCCTTTAGAAAATTCAGCTTTGTCTTCCTTCTCGATCTTTTAATATCGTCGTTCCAAGCAGAAGAATGACTTTGTCGCTTGTAGACATCAGAGTACCTTTTTTCTACAATGACAACTGCACCCTTCCTCTTCGTTTCAACTGAAATTATTTTTACGATACTTCCTTCTTGCCCCGATTACTGGAGCTTTACTCAAGCACGCGTGCAGAGAGGAGTAAACGGTACAATAACACTCGGTGTGAAACCGGCATACAGTAGTCAGTCGGCATCGCATACAAAGAGCCTTTGGCGTGCCGAGTTTCAACGTTTTATGCATAACGACTCTGACGACTTGGCCAAAGAACCCTTGTCCGCTGATACTTTGCAAGTTTCATGCCCGTCGAAATATCAAGCGGTGGCGTCAAATCTGAACACCTCGAATTTGACTAAAAATGTCTGCAAAAAATCCCTGTGAAATGTTCTAGAGAGCAAACGGAGTTTTTTTTGCAACTATTCTCCCAACATATTATTTATTATTGATTATCATTGGCACACTTTTGTGAAATGCGTTTCAATAATGTACAAATCGGAGCAAAAAATATAACGGACTTAGAACAAAGCGCATGGACAAAACGTTGCATTAAAATCATGAGCTACAGAAAGTCCCACGAACGGTATATAAACGAGTAAATTAAACTTATTATACAAAATCTAATAAAAAAAAAGCAACGATCAGCGCATTCTGACGAGCGTTATTGTTGTACCAAAACCCTGGCAATATCGGATTAATTAACTGACAATGGAGAGTGAACTACTATACAAGTATGTTTATCGAAACGTCTATAGACCCTCCTCAGGACCTTCTACATCACATACACACGTTTTCTTGGTTTCGAGGTGCAATAACATTTCAGGATCGGCCTATACGCCGGCGCTGGAATGCAAGGGTGTGCTCATCCGGCTTTCCGTTGCACATCCCGTAGTTATGCGAAGTTATCAGGGGCTCGCCGCTTATCGTCGTGCCGCATTATTCGCGAACGAGTGCAGGAGGTTCGGTAGAGCAGGACGCGGAGAGCCAGTCGGGGCTTAAATAAAGCAGCTCAATGCAGATATACCCGCGTCGGTGCGCTGTTATACGTCATATCGGCGTATCGAAGCGGCACTTCCTTTTCCCCCAAATCTCAGTGGTTCTTGGATAAACGCGTCTGTGCTCCAGCAAGGAAGCATTGAGGATAAATTATTTATTCAGTTATTCATTGGAGTTTACGGGAGATACTTTCGGATAATGATGTACGAACAACGCGAGAATTGAATAAATTACTGTAAATTACTTAAAACTAGAAGGAGTTATGGGTAAGAGAGAGAAATGTAATGGGAAATATTTTGATCTGTATAAAAATATATTTATTTAGATTTACATTGATAAGTCCGCGGACCAACGATGAATCAGAACGGATGAATAATAACCGTTTAAAATGATTCTGATATGTAACATAAAATAACTTATACATGCGTCATAAAGTTCACTCATGAAATGTCGAGAATAAAATAACGAGAGAGTAATATAGACGTTCTAGAAATGAAACATAATTGTTGAAAGTGACTTGTGGTTTGATAATATGTAAAACATCTACATATTTTAGGACATCATAAACATTTCACTGGGCATATGTGTATCAAAAACAAATACAAGCTTGGTTTAAACTAAATTATTCTAGTCAAGTCTTCCTAAACAACGTGTACAATGGGCTCACGATATCGAATTATCCAAGACTTGACCATCTCTATATCGCAATATTCAAAGATCTCTCCTCGAACCTTGTGATCGTTTCATAAAGTAAATCGCGGTATTAAAAAAAAAAAAGAAAAAGGCAGGAAAAAATACAAACAGAAGAGCAGCCTTTAAAAATGCTGATGAGCACGTCGCGTCCCGAGGAGCACAAATCGGGCGACATGGAACTAGAAACAAGGAATAACGGTGCATCGTGGGTGTATGAAATTATTAGGATCCCCTGGCTTATCGTCGTGCCCGGCTACCCGTATACGAGCAGGGGGAAACTATAAAAGCGGAGCTTGCATGGCTGCAGAATCGCACGAGGTAGCTTAAATAAAGCGGCTTGAAGTCAAATGCCCCCGCCATTGGTATAATGGAACCCCTGTCGCGTTTAGATGCCACTGCTTTCGGCTCGTTTCGTTCTCCAACTGCGGCATGCGTTTCGCGACTGTCCATTAGCCATACATCTCTCCGCGTATTACGCACAATCCGCATAAATTTTGTATGCATAAGGCACCGCTTCCGAATTTCATCCGCGCGATGCAATTAGGAGAATCGGGTGACATTGTTCTTTCTCGCGTTAACTTTTTTGGGAAAATATATGCGCCGCTCTTTTTGGCTCTTCCAATGTGATACGTCGAATGATGTAATGAGGGACTCTAAAAAGAAGAACGATTTTCGAGCTAAACTTATCAATACTACGATGACATAACGGATAAACCCTTGGTGCTGCAATTATAAGGTCGATCTTTGACTGCCATCGTATTGTCTTTGAATTTTTCTGCGTGACTCTATGTGAAGAATACATATGATGCAAATAATACCGATTATTTTACGATACTTAAATGTCTAAACGATAATACTTATACAAGATATTTCTATTTAAAAGATCGAAAATTATCAGATCGCCTTTCAGGGCAGAACATATTATAATATTAAAAAATGACTGTTATTTATAATAGTAATTTGATATTGAATATATTTAAGAACATTAAACTCGCGCCTCTTCCTCGATCCATCACTATTTTGCCTCGAGTAATCCGCAATAATAAGCTATATCCAAAGTATACGTAAAACGGTCTTTAAATGTAACGATAGACTTAAAATAGAAAGATGGAGAAACTGTCTGGCAGATCCTGCAATGTTTTTTTTAGCGCTGCTGCTATTTGTAGCCGTGAAAGAACGTCGAAAACATCCTCGTCCATATTTTTCCACTGTGTTGTTGCGTTAAAAAGCACAGGTCGTTGATCCCCGTTTGTACAGGGCGCTGTTTGTATTTGTCTTTTCGGCCACTTGACCGATCGTCCGATGACTTTTAAAGATCCCCCTAACGTATTCCGCCATTACACGTGTACGGTACCAAGGGGGCACGTGTTTGCGAAACCGAAACACTTCCGCATCACCTTGACCCTCGACACGTGCCACTGATGTTCCGTCCACTCGACCAGCTGGAAATTGACGTGAGGCAAATGATTATCGAAAAAGCACCGGCACTCGTCGGGTTCTTTTACGTATCAAGTTTTAACGTATCAACTTTTACGATCGTATCGATGCAATTCATATATTGGGACGATTGTTACGAGGCTGTACGATGAAGAGTAATATTGGTAAATAGCAAATTGGTGCATCAAAACAAAAACGCGAGCCCAATTATGATTTCATCGTGCGAGAACTCGTATCGTCGTAATTTGAGTTTGGCGTAAATCGTGTCACATTTTGTTCTGAGTGTATATGCAATTGTGATGCAACTCGGGATGATATTCAGAGTGCAGATTGTGACGCTTGAAGATAAAATTTGAATACCATTTCGCACAATTATTGCATGGAAGGTAGGCCACGTTTTAGTTTCCTGCTTCTATCAGAGACGTTGACATTTGGATGACTTTTTATATAAATACTGTAAATTAAATTTGAGCGATTTTACACTTTTAGACGAAAACATTTGCTTGTAATTTTGCTCAAAACAGTTTTATATATCGAGTTATTTTTTTATTCTATAAATATACTACATTTTTTAATGGTTGTTACGTCACTTTGGCTTTTGGATTGTTATTACGATCGAAAGAATTCTGATGTTCCTCTATCATGTCGTAGGACAATCATGTCTCCAAACGCCTGTATTTTCTTCTCTTATTATATGTTACGACAATAACCAACGGAAACTTTTGAGATTATTAGTGGCAGGACGCAATATCACGTGCTGTATTCGCGCCTACACCGCAGAAATATTTTCCCTGATACTCATCCGAGCAAAGTTTGATACACAAATTGTAGGTGTATCAAAGCAAGTTCTGATATGCACGTTATTACTGTCCCACTTCAGCTCCCTTCGTGTCAACCAAACTTGCATAATATCGGTGTAACCAACTTGAAGGTGACAGGCCTTGCTTTCAGCTCGAAAACCTATTTACCGTGCTCGCCAAGCGCGAAACAAAAATGTCAGTAAAGGGTCTTGATATTATTCGAGCGAAATGCGCATCAAAAATGAATTGAACGCAGAAACATTGTTGTTTTACCACAGGTATATGTAATAATCGATTATAAACGATTAAATAAAAAATTGAATGAAACCTGTCTTTCGATTTGAGTTTATCCATTTTGTTTTTTTCTTAAGATTTTTATTCGGAATTTGTTTATCCTAACATGTTCAAAAGCCATCAGATCGTTTTTTGGAAATTTCAAACTAGAATTACGAAAAGTTCTCACCTCTAAATTAAATGATTCCAGCAGAAACACACAAAGAAAAAAAATCTTGCAATTATTTTAGAGTAGTTGTAATAAAAAAAAGTTGACCGAGTTTTTGATATGCCAAAGCAACTAACTTTTTGGAACTGAAGTCACAAGAAATATATATTCTTTGTAGGACCTCGGCTAGAATTTAAAAAAAGTACAATTAATCGACGTTTTAAGCCAAGTGAGTCATTGGAAATAATGTCTCGCTCTAACACCTGTGGTACTCAAAAAAATATCATCTCAGTGCGCCCGAATAGAGAAGGATATAATTCACTGGTCTGCACGGCCGTAACCATTTTTTTCCAGGACGCGTTAGAAAACTTCGTTACCCCCAACAGAAACGGCTCACTATTTTCATTTATCACGTGTGCCACTTGATGTTTGAAAAAAAAAAAAAAAATTGGCAACGTCAATTAACACGTCGGATACGGGTGATGAATAAAGTGAAATGACGAGTAACGATGTACGCGCCATAATTGAATTAGCAAATCAATGTCGGCAAATGTAAATCATCGCGGGCACGGATTATATTCCACCGTGATATCCCATGTTCCAACACCAGGGGCGTTATCACGAAACAAAACTGAAAAACATTTTGTGCTCGGCTTGCCAGCGGCACGAAACTTCTGAACCGATGTTCCGCGATGTGTCCGGCCTACGCTTTTATACGCGAACCGCAAAAACGTTTGAGGATTTTTGCGATCCGCGCAATTTCCCACGAGGAAAGTAGGTGCAACAAAATGCACGCATGATTAACGTGTCGGTACAATTGAATCAGATACGCATAGCCGGAGAAGCAAAGAGGATTCACCGGGTTTTAGGCAAAAGTTTATTCTGGAAATTCGAAGCAAACTTATGGTCCGTAAATAATCGACTGGAAATTTGACACGGGTAGGAAGACTTTTCAGTTTGCGCAACATAAATCGGTATCTCGGCCAAAGTTGGATACGAGGTATAAAAGTAATACTGTTTTGAGCGTACAAAAAAAGGTCGATCACGTAGATCCCCGTCTGCCAATAAATGTCACCTCGTCACGTGTCGTTTTCGCCGATCGAAGAAACTTTCGATCTCCTTTGGACGAATCTTTAAAGTATACTATTACAGTTCAAAATCCATCGTCAAAGAGGACGATTCGATTTAGCCTAAGATAAAGGACAAAAAACTACGCGAGGCGAGCGTGACACTAATTCGAGCAGTACGTAAGGAATAAAAAAGTTTCGAAATAAACTTTTTCATGATCGTCGTCTTTAACTCGAAGTGTGCGTTATATTCAGTTCACTTGTGGCGTTTATGAATGATGTGGATTTTATTAACTTTTGTAAAATGTGGGGAATATAAATGACATGTAAGAGTGGCTGCATTATAAAAGCGCTTTCTATCATAAAAACTGTTCCCTTTCGCTTTCTGTATTCGACCGTTCACTGTCGCTTACCAAATCTCACTATCCTTACTATTTCGACTTTCTGGCACGATACTTCACTACCACCCCTATAACTAGACCTTCCTTTCCCACTAGAGTTCGTCACAACTTATCTATAATTTACACAAACGTTGCATTCCACAGTTTCTAAACTGTTACACTATCCTACGCTCATCACCTCCGATCCTTATTCTTACATTTTGTCGTTTACAAATCTTATTCCAATAGCACATAGAACATCCAGTTACAATAGCCTTTGCTTTTATATCTCCCATTCTACCTCTATGAAACGAATAAAGGAATAATCCTATCCACGCTGTAATAATAACCGATTAGCCATTAAACGAATACTCGATTATCGATACTCAAAATCAATTGAACGAAGTATCCTAACCCATGCAGGATAAGAAAAATCGTGAGGCAAAAGGGTAAATTCCAGGGAGTATTCGGTCATTACGCGAATCACAATCGTCGAGATATCAGCGCACGACTCTGCAATAAGCGACGTGTCGAGGCGAGGCCAAAATCGACTCGATCATCCCGCATAATGACGGGCACGTCAAGACAAATATGCGCCGGCTAAATTTTGACGGGGTTCAGGCCGCGGTGTGTGCATACGATTTTGCCGAAGGCCGACCGCGATTGGAAACCGCGGCCTTCCGCTTTCTCATCCGCGGGACGATTTCCAGGACGACATTACCATCGAATTAACGGGCAAATTTCGAAGGGCGCCGACCATTCTCGGGGAATTTCCACGCCAGCCGCGAGCCCGACTTTTGTCCACTAGACACGACCGCGAATCGGGAAATCAGTGATGCGTCGGCAACCATGATTTACGACGAGGTTCCTGATTGCCGAATAACGCAATTACGCGGACACCTTCGTATCGATTTTTCACGGTACTTTCGACCTAACGACTCGCCTGCGAACGGGACGAAGTTTTAATGCTGGAGCTGTGGAAGCGATTAAAATGACTGGTCATTTTATTGAAACGAAGTTTTGGAGGAACCTTTGAAATTCGTGGAATTCGATTTTTTTAAATTTGCCATCATTACTAATCAATATTTTGGGTTAATTTGAAAAATTGAAATTTGAAGTGACACCAGACGTGAAAATCAAAGGTGTCGATATTATTAGACAAAAATATTTTTAATAACGATGATAAATCTTTGGGATGAAATGAGATAGCGAGTGGTATGAGAAAATATTATTTTTTGCGGAGTACTGTTAAAACTATTGGTAACGGTTTTAATAGAGAGAATTGTAGAATCATCCTGGTAAATTACGATGAGTTGATTTGGATCTTCGGCGCAAAATGGTTATTCATAACCAGAAATGATAATTAGTCGGCTCTCCGTTTCCGACCTTCAAGCTAACGTTGTTTTGAGACCGCCCATAATTCGTTTACGATAAGATCTTATAACTCGCGTGCAGGACTCCCATTTTTATCTAGGTTCCGTCGCAGATTAGGACGTCGATTGGCATTCGAGCTTTAATTCAACTCTCTCTATAAATCACGTTGAAAATACAGATTCATAAACAGCGAACATTTCTCTTCCAATTTCTACCATATCTGTGTCTATATCTAATGGAAATTTTATCACAATACCTTCACAATGCTATCTGAAATTTCGATGTTGGCGGATATGAAATATTAGTATCTGTGTTTTTAGTTCTGCACAGTTTTAATTCCTGTAACGTTCACGTTGGGAGAAAATTCGACGAAAAATATACCGAAATACTCGCTCCAGGATTTTCATGAAATCGGTTTTAATATAAGACCAGCGATAATAATAACGCAAAAGACAAGTAAAAAATATTATTCGCAAAATCAACGTAAAAAAACGACCAGATTTTCACCACATTCTAAATAATAATAAAAAAAGAATAACATTTCTTAAACCCCCAGTCTGCTGCTCGTTAACGAATATAAAAATTAACTTGATTATTCGCGAATGGTATTATTTTTTTATGATATAAAATGCGAAATATCAAAACAATACCAGTCAGGCATGAGGTTCGATATTGCATATGTCCTACCTACCACCGATGAATATTATTACGCCGAAAATATCATTTCACTTTGATGCGCATTCAATATTATAAATATATACAAGGTTATAAACGAAGCTATACATGGTAATTAAACAGGGTCGCAATAAAAAAATGTATTCGTTACCAAGAAAGTCAATAGAAACCCTTTGAAGAACATGGATGCATATTAAATCCGGACAAACGGATATCGCTCTAGGCAGGAACCCTTTGCAAGAGCGCATCGAGCTGCCGCGTTAACAGCGGCTCGGATATCCTCCGGTAGTCATACGAAGACGATCCTGGCCGAGGCATCGTGAATCCAAAGTGTCAACACTGGCAAGACCGACAAATTATCGTGGTCCCTTAGCAGGGCGATTTAATACTCGATTTAGGAAATGGCCGTTACTTTGGCGCGACCTACCATTAGCCCAGCCGACCGTGCTGGAAGTTTATGGTACGAACAACGATGAATAATGGCACTGCAGAAAATCGTTAGCCAGCCATTAATGGACGAACCGCTAGGAAATCCTGCTGGTAAACACTCGTAAACCGAACGTTCCGCGATCTCGATAATGGACATCAAATCGTAGAGCGGTCGGTGAACGGTACACACTGAATCGAAAATTTGTTCCGCGACCCCTGAAGGGGTGCAAGGAGAAGTTGGAATACGACCGCGGAGGTGCCAGGTGGCTGGGGCCAATTGATCCAGATTTATAGACTCTACGAGAGGAGAAATGCGTAATTATGGTTCTTACAATACACATTGTAATATTTAATTGTATTATTCGTAGAAACGTGCAAATATAACAGTATGGAATCTAATATAACTTATTGATAGTCCAAGAAAGTGGGAAAAGAACGAATCGCCTTTTAAAATTGAATAAATGTCCTTTAGAAAAAACTTTTGCGTCAGAAATATTATATATATAACGACTTTATAATATTAATTGCTTGATCAATTGTTCCAATGGAAAATAAATGGTTTCTTTTCAGATCTATAATGCACTTTTTCAGAGTGGTAAATTAGTTCTTTTCAGGGCTATGGCATGGTTCTTGATTGAACTACAATTTATTTTCGCATTGGAACAATTGGTCAAGCAATTAATGTTACGGAATCGTTATATGTAATAATTCTGATGCAAAAGTTTCTTCTACAGTACATTTTTTCAATTTTAAAAGATAATTTGTTCTTTTTCCACCTTCTTGGACAAGCAATAAGTTACATTAGGCTCTATAATGTTGCATTTGCACGTTTCTATGAATAATACAATTAAATATGTCAATGTGTATTGTAGCAACCATAATTATATATTTCTGCGCAGTTTGTGAGTAGTGCGTGTCGATCATAGGGTCTACATATTTCGACCAATTGGCCACAGCCGCCTGACACCGGCACGGTCCTATTCCAATTTCTCCTTGCTCCCCTTCAGGGGTCCTGGAAAAAATTTTTGATTCAGCGTGTACACCACCCCAGAGATATGAGCAACTGTTCGATCCTCTTCTTCCATCATCGTGCTCATAATTCGGCATTCATCCGCGAATCGAGTCGGTGGGCGGTTATTATAGAATAATGATGGGGTATTCGTAGTTAGTGGTCTACCGATCACCGTAATGGATTCCCCGCATTTATTTGCCCGCCAAATTTTCATGTCATTTGCTTAACAGCCTTTTTAAGCGCCATCGCGATCGAAAATGGAGCATTCGCGCCGGCGCAATATCCTTTTGTACTACTGCGCGCGTAGACCCGCTAATTTCCATCGAAATTCTCGCGCTTCGGAGCGCAACCGATATTCTCCTCCGCGAATGCGATATATCGATAAGCTTCGTCGCGTTCCTTTTTTAATGCGATTGTATCGAGCTCCTGTCGTATTTGCAGCTGTGACATTTTAGTCGTTAAACGTTCAATCCTCCTGCCTATCATCGTGTCAAACACTAACGGACTCGCGCAAGCCGATTCACCGGCGCGTGCCAAATCTTCTATTCGCGTTCCTATCGCATTCGTTATGATTGCTGACGCAGTTTTTATCAAAACCGTCCTTCCTCGTAAAATTGATTTCCCTTTGTACATTCACGCTTAGTTTATATCGCGATGCGATTAGTGGCATTCACGAAGAAGTAAGTTAAATCTGATGTAAGTACTTAAGGAAGAACACAGAATAAATTACAAGCAAAAGGTGTAATATAAAAAGAGCACATACAGCAAGTATCAAGTGTATGATAAAAAATCACAGCGATAAAACGAATGATTAGAACAACAAAGAAAAATCGACATTAATTACCAATGTATCACTTACAAAAATTTAACACGCGAGTCTGTCGTCAGGTCGTTCCAAGTATCGCTCGAACTATTGGACATCCGCTGTATGCCCATCGCGCTCTAAAACGAATGTCAAAATAGCGCGTGCCTATGGCGATAGATACATCGTCGTTTAAAACCTCGCACGTCGTCGCGTTCGAATTTTTGAGGGCAAAAAGTTTCCGTCCCGTTTCAACCGCATCTAAAGGGAACAAAGTAAGCCCGCTGGGAGGGAAGGAGAAATAAAAAGGTTTCGGGACACCAACGGAGAAGGCATTCCCTCCGTGAATCAAGCTGGGCCGACTTGGCGTAAAAGAAAACGCCGGAAGAACGCTGTAAGGAAATGGTACCTAGCCTCGAATTTCGGCAAATCGTTCGTTTCCGGCATGCGCAGCCGTGGAAAAGTCTCGAAGCGAATCCCAACGCGAGGAAAATTCCAACGGACCCGTGCTTGTGTCTACGACAAATTTCACCCACTATCGTTCCTCACTGCAGTCGTGACGTTTTTGGTGACGATTTTCGAATCTTGTTCGTTATAATAGATTGTCCGAGATTACGCTATTTTAAACCGGTCGGGTTTAATGGAAATTAAACAGCCACGATTGGAGCAATGAAAAAAGAAATACTGTTGAATAAAACGCTATTGCTAGCGGTAGAGTACTGATACTTGTGTAAAAAAAAATGACTCTTTTTTATTCATAAAAATATCACAAAAACGAGCACTTAATGTTTAGCTCAAAAAGCTATAAAGCGACCTAAAAAAGTACATTACTCTGTAGTGTAGAATTATTAAAATAATTACAAAATGGCGAGGTACAAATATTCCAATTTCGGTAGAAGTAAAGCGTACGTTTACCAACACGCGCCGCGCGTCTGAAATTTCGATGCCATCGGGGGCAAAAATGATACGACAATCATTTTCATAAGCGCGGCATAGGTATTAAAGTTCATACCCTTATTATTCAACGCGCGTAGCGGAGCAGAAACCGGCATTGCGTTCGTCCTCCCACGAGGCGCGGCTTGCCTTCGTACCTCGAGGATACATTTAACCTCAGATATCACGGCTACACATAGAAGAGTTATGTACACAAGACGTATGCGAGTGCAGCGAAGAGTAATGCACATATCTTGCAGAATCCTCCATGCAGATTGGATATGAAAATCTTTGGTCCCAAGTTGTATTAACACTGAAACCTTCTGAAATATATGACCTGCGTGAATTTACAAAAGTGTAAAAAAGACCAATTTTATTATTGCTCATCCTTATTTTTAACATAGTACGCGTTCACGAGATAATCTGTACTTTAGAATATGTGATTATGAAAAACAAAAAGAGATTCTTTGGGTACATCCTAAGAGCAGATAGATTCTATTATTCTTGTTTTTTTTTTTTTTTTTTACTTGATAGATGTACATTTATCAACATTGTAATACATATTAATTATTTCATCGTACAACAAATTTCTTCTGAAAAATATATCGATGAAAAGTTACACTTTAAATAATAGATTTATACAATTTAACCGAGTTTGTTACGATTTGACCGAATCTAAATAATATTTTTATACAATTTAACCGCGTTTTTTTAAGTCGGATCTTCCACGAGTTTCTTTCTTCCTAAGAACTGTACTTCGCAGCAGCTGTTTCTCCGTATTGATGCACTACCTCAGCTTTTACTGGTAAAACGAACTGAATAAACTGTCCCCCTTTTTGTATCGTGTCACTCGTGTTTATTTGCTCCTTCAAATCCATGAATGTTCTCTTTTTTCCCTTTAAGGTTACACCGATGTAATATTTTAATCCCGCGTGGCGCGCGGACGGAGGTTTTGTGCACATGTCGCACATACAAATAGAATTATTTTCACTGCTCTTTTTATTTCCATTCTGTTAATTCTTTTCTTTGAATTTAACATCCTTCCTGAGAATTTCAGGTTATATTAAAAAACATATTATATAACCATTTATACAGTAGTATAAGTATTTTAATATATACAATAAAGTATTCAATCTCCTGTCATAAATTTGATATAAAAAGTAAAGCAGCATGAGCAAGGATTACATTTTTATTCGACAGAAAATTAACGATTTATCGTTGGAAAGCTTAATAAAAGATCACCGAAGTAAAGTTCTGGATTAACGCGGAATACACGTCGAACGCAGTAAACCGGTTGAAGAAAGCATTCACGTAAAATCTCTCTCGTCTTTTGCGGTGCAATCTCCAAAAATGGGGAGGAAAATTAGCCACGAGATCGCCCAGGAGTAACGGCCGTATCGATATTAAAACCTCATTTATTCCCGGGAAGCGAAAGCTGCAGGTCTAAGAACAAATGCAAATTCAATACCGCGGCTCCGATTACGGTGTCGCGGTAATTTTCCAGCACGGAGAACGGCTACGAACGTGGCCTCTCTCGCGTTCCTTTCTCGATTTCACGGACGGCGCGCTCGTAAAGTACAATAAGCGGCGGCCTCGAAATTCCTTCTTCGCCCCCTCCGTCCCTTCCTTCGCCCCCCGGCCGCCCTGCTTTTGTCCTTTGGCTCAGGCCGGCCGCGGCGCGATTAAAACTTTTTTACCTTTCCGCCCTTTTCTCGCCGCGGCGCAATAACGATTACTTATTTCATTTCCGGATATCGCGTTTGTCGCCGGGCAGAGACCGTATATACCATCGCGGTCTGCCGGTGCAACTTTCCTCGGTGCAAAATTTCGTAGAGGATTTTCCGCCGTAATTGGCCGCGATCAGCTCGCCTAACCGAAAGTTTTCGGAAACTTCCCCGGAATCCGCCGCGGGAACTTTTTAATGTCGCGATTCTTGGTGCGCCTCCCGGATGCGTATATCTTGGTCGGGACTTCTCGCGTTTCTCGGCATAAAACGGGAATGAGTCGTCTGGCTCCCAGGGCAGAGAATATCAGCGATAAAGGAATTAATATAATTAGCCCGTGGCAAAGTTTGCCAACTGGGCTCCAACGTGGGTTTTTACATTGAAAGCGACGATATTCACCGCGAATGCGAGGTTCGTCGGTGGATGAAGCGGAATATTATGACGGTGCTCTTGGATCGGAAAGGAGGAGAGGGAGGGCACGCGGGGCTTTATGATTTTAGCACTGGACATGGAAACAGATTATAATATCTGGACTCGAGATAGCAGGATAAGTAGCGTTTCTAAGCCGCGTGTATGGTCAAACGGCGGCACGAGGTATGTGGACTTTGAGATTTACGCGTTAGCATATGGAGCTCGTTTTAATACGTATACTCAACGTAGTGAGGTAAAGAAAATATACAGAACGTACATACGATCAATGGACTGCGATGAATTCGAATGTGAGGAATTTGGTGGAAAATGAAGAGAATATTTAATCCAAAAATGCGGACAAGGAACCGGAAAGAGACAAAATATCAGGAAATGAAGTTTAATTCTATTTAGATTCCTTTCGCACAAAAATATTTTCTTAATTCTACTCCACTTGAAATCAAAACGCATACGCAGCTTACGGCAGAAGTTAAGATATTAAGCTAGGTAAGTTAAAAATTGGAAAATATAGAAAATCTCTATAAAAATAGAGGAAATCTGAAACGTATGTTCTGTTTTCGAAATATATTTAATACAAAATTGACGGAGAATTATTGCAGGATACGCAAAGCCTCCTGGATTTGACTTGCACTAAACTCTCTGAAAGTGCACAACACTCTCAGCATCCTGCTAAAATAAACGTGCAAAGCTCGTGCACAGGACTTCCTCGTACCAGAGTGAAAAAAGGTGAAACGCTGGAAAAACTAGAGCCAAGCGTTTATATAAGCGTTATCTGCGCCGAGATTTAGTGATCGATACAGTCTATTCCCGCCAACCATCGGATTCGCATGGGATTTGAGCAAACGCGCCCCTCTCTCTCTCTCTCTCCCTTTCTCACTCCCTTGCTATATACCTCGTTCTATCTTCCCCGTTCTCTCTATCTCCCCCTCCCTGCCACGGCCAGCCGATTGGGGTCAGACACTTGGATTTCACACGATCTATAATGCAGCTCTTTCGAATGGGATGGAATACGAAAGAGCTCGAAATGAGCACAAGCACGAAAAATGGCAATCGAATATGTGCTGCCGGGCACCAACGCAATCTAAATCGTAGATGTCGGTTCCAAGAAAACGAAAATCGCCCCTGGAACGAAAGGGTGGTACGCCTCGAAATTCGACGCACTCGCAATGTAATCCCGAGGCTTCTCTGGGGCTCAGCTAAATTTGTAGGGAAAAAAGTCACGAGACGCATAAAACTACTGCCGTGGAGTGAATATTCGTTCCGTAACTATGGCAAACTGTAAAAGTTTAAGGCGATCGAATTAAAATTTTATACACCTTTCTTGAAACTTCTAAAATATTAATACTCCGCGAGATGATATTGCGTAATTACGGGTAAAACTAAATCGATAAAACTCGACGTTCCTTATAATTGGTAGTGTAGGTAGATCAAGATGCGACAAGTAATATCTATTTAATGTATTCGCTACAATAGGTAAGTTACGAGTACAACGATCATTCCAATACTTGCCGTATAATTAATTTATTGTCCTTTCTACATTTAGAATCTTTGAGTAGTCATTATCGTATATATTTAACAGGTCGATCTCTTACACGCAGTAACTACTGCATCAGCGACAACAATAACAATTTCCCTAAACCCTTATAATTCTAAAGATAATCGCATTAAATACAGAATTATTTATCCGAATAGCCCAGTGCAATGTTATCTTTGAGCCCTGAGCGAATAAAATCCTGCAACGCAGGAGCGACTTGACATAATCGCACGAGAAACCGGCGATTCAGTGATCAGACGTCAGGCAGAAATGGAAAGCGACCAGTACTCGTCGTACATGAGAATCAATTTGCACACGTTGGATGTCCCCTTAATGCATGCAGGTTCACTCGAGATTTTAATACGTTTACCAGGCTGGGACCCGGAGTACGTAAGTTTCGAAATGTCGGCCAGTTCAGAACCGAGCTGTGTTTACCCCACCTCCGTAATCCCAACAGCCCTCCCGTAATGTGTCGAGCAAAGCCGACCGCAACAGCAGACGTCGAGTTCGGCATTACATGGACTAAGTCCCGTCAAACCTATCAGGGCTCGACCCAATGCCGTAGGAGGACCTTCGGCCACTTTTCGCATCCTCTGGCCCTCCCCCTGCGGGAATCCAATATACGGAGATACGTCCATTCTAAATCGTTCCCTCCTCGCGTTTATCGCCCCTGCCATCTTGAAATCGAAAGGAGACCCGCACTTAACGCTTCTTTATTCCACACGTTCGGCGACGAACGATTCACGATCGGTGTTTTAGGCTTTGCTTTTATGGCCCCGGGGTTTGATGTATTCTTTAAGTATCGATTAGATTTTTATCTGGCTTAGATTTACGCAACGTTGGTTAGTTTGGATGAAAGATAAGATTAACGTTGAGTTTATAGGAATTGGTGCTAGGAGGTGTTGTCGGTTCTGTATTAACTTGGGGTATGGAAAATATTTGTAAATTGTCAAATCATGTATGTATAATGACACTTTTTTTATTAGAAAAATGGCGACTCGTCTTTATTATTAGTACGTTTTAGGAGAGTTTTAATCGATCGCAGATGCAACGATTAATCATTGTATCTATAGTTGTAACAGTAGCGGTTAAGCATAGGTATGCATGCAGGACTGAGTGTTAATAGCGTGAAGAATATTAGTACCTAAAATCCACCAATAATCAACGCCATTCGAGGGATAAATACGATCGCTATGGAAGAAATACAACGCGCAAAGGGACAATCGTGTGTCACCAGTAAAAGAAGAAGAATGTAACGAGATTGCCTTTAGCCATTACCAAAGGAAACAATGCGCGAAGAAAAAGTGTAGAAAAAAAGTACTATCGTAGGGAACATGAAGCGGTGCAGAATCGATTAGCGCAACACAGTACTTTTACCATCAATTACGATAAATACATTAACCATTACTGTTTTGCTCTTCACGCTGGATACACCGACCATTAGTCAGTAGAGAAGCGGGGCAGGAACATCATTAATCCCGATCTTTCCATTCTCCCAAGCCCCACGCGTATGTAGACGCGCATTGTCCAACAACCTCGAAGACTCGACGGACGGAGGAAGGTCGTTGCTCGGCAATAAGAATCGACCTTTTTGAACCCTGTCAGAATGTAGCCAAAGAGAGAGAGAGAGGAGGGTAGAGGGAGGCTCTCGTGTCTGTTAGAAGGGCGCACGAGTTTTATTGCCCGGCTGATAACGGATCAGGAGTTCCAACTCGAACTCGATGCCATGATTCATGAGCCTTTCAGGAATGACGTGGAAGGGTACAATATATCCCCCTCTCGCTCTTCCACCACCTTCCAACCCCGTAAAATCGGGGAGAAACATACTGTGCTTGACACTCATCGGGGCTCTCCTCCGTTCGAGAAACGACGACGAGGCAGCTTCGAGGATTTCGTTTCTTCTTCTCTCGCCTCGCTCTCTCTCCCCTCCCGCCTCGATCTGACGAACCGCAATTTCGAGGATTCTTCGTTCCGCGCCTGACATTGATAGGATACGCGTCTCTGTAGGTTGCACTTGAGGAATCTTGAGAGGAGATGGCCAGAGGATGAGAGTGTAAAGGCTCGAGTCACTGCTTTTTCTATCTCAGCTATAAACTGGAAATTGTATTATACCATTTGTTGGGGATTCCTCGCAGTGGTCCCTGCAAGTGAATAAACGAGCTCTCGTCTGATTTTCCATATCTTACTGTGGGGGGGTCTTTTCAAATTCCAAGAATCCGTTTGTTGGTTTACTGTGTTTGCAATATGACACGAATAACAGCTACGATATGTGGCACGATAGTACGACACAAATCAGATGCAATTTTCTGGATTTGAATAGGTGAAAACTATTAGGTTGTTCGGAAAGTCATTTCGTTTTGTTTTTCGTTTTTCACCAACCAAAAACTACTGTGTAGAATTAATAGAACTTTTTCACACACAAGCCTTGCAATATCAGCTCTCAAG